>JAJKFI010034966.1:0-48362 GCA_029204185.1 Lerista edwardsae | reverse complement strand
AGTGATGTCATTTTATGCAGGTCATGACCAGAAATAAGGATTTTTTTTCCCTCTTAAATGAAGGCAGGTAGGGCAAGGAGGGCATAGAGCAGATAAGAGGAGTGTCCGGATGGAAGCCATAACTGGAAAAGTGTCTCTTCGCCACAGATGTGGCCATGTGAGGGTCTCCAGCTTGTGCATATCACAGCTGTCCCTGGAGGAAATGAGACATGCTTAAAATGGTACATACAAAGAGTGATACTTGCTAAGAGGATAAAAAAACGGAAAGGCCTGCTTTTGATACAGAAGATTGCCTCTTAAGAACCTTCAGGTACCAGTCGGTAACCTTTCCAGACTTGTTAACAGCCTCCTGGCGCATTTACACTGCAAATGACAAACCCATTTGAAACCAGTTAAACTGTCATTGCTCTCCCTGAGGAAGCCTGAGAATTTGTGTAGAGACCTGCCTGTGGCAGATTCTCCAAATGGCCCCAAACAAGGATCAGCACAAGCGGAAAAGATGGTATGCCACTACTTGAGCAGTCCTCTGTAGGTATTAAAGAATACATCTAAACATCAGCATCTAAATGTCAGCATCTACACCGAGCCCAGTTGGTGACATTCATTTAGCCTTCGTCGTTCCATCTCTCTCTTTTACTTTCTCATCCTGGCAGCCGTCATCCCTTTTGCCAGCAGAACATACAGAAACGAGAATGGCTTGATGAAGGTGATCAATCTTTTTAAAACGCTGGGGCCTTGCTTCATTTTTGTGTGGCACAAAAGCCATCTGCAGGCATGATGGGGGGCTGACAAAGACCATTTTATCCGCATGGCCCCAAAGCATGAAGTGCCACGTTGGACAAGCATAATAGAGCAGAAGGAGGATCATTTCGAGACAAGGCAAGAACGCCTACAGCAACAAATGTCTGGGATGCCAATCAGACCCAAAATGGGACTTTCGGAAATGTCACATGTTACAAGTTTCCAGGGATGCGACCACTTCAAATTTTTCACCTGGAAACTGCAACAAAAGGTTAGTTCAAGGTACAGAACGGACCTGATCTAACGTTCTTCCAATTGGCTAGTAGGAGGACTTCCTCCTTTTCCATTTTTTGCAAAGTGAGGAACAGTCAAACATGTTATCCTCCATCACATTCTGAAATGATGCAATTTGAGAGAGGAGAAATTATTAAGAAGATTTAGCCGAGAGGGTTAATGCCTCCATTTGCCCGAAGAACAGCTGAAGATCTCAAGGTTGTGAGCTCTGGACTGCCGGAAGTCTCCGTGAGCGGCAGACCTTGGAAACTGCGGCTGATTAAAGCTGAGTTTCAGCTGCCTCGTGGGAGGAGGAGTGTGCTGAAGTCAGCTGCGTCTCTGGTGGCAGCAGGGAAGCATCAGCCAGCAGAAGACAGACGGGTGGCTAAAGAAAGTGGGCTAAATCCAGAAAGAAAGATCTGTATGTGTGTAGTTCTTGAAAGATAGAACATGTCTGTAAATTGTAAAAACCTTCGGGTTTATGAATAAAAGTCTGCCCATGTAAACCGCCTTGAGTTTCAGTCACTAGAGAAATCTAGTGAACTTAAGAAAGGCGGTATATAAATACATGTATTATTATTATTATTATTATTATTATTATTATTATTATTATTATTATTATTATTAAGACTCCCCCATTGGAAAGCTGGGGAAATCTCCTCTGACTTCCAAGAGTGCTGCACTGGGTCAATGCCAGGTGAGGATTGTGCTCTGAGTTTGTTTTTGTTGCTCTAATTAAAATAAAATAAAATAAATGAAGGTATCCTTCATTTGGACGCCGGCATCCACAGATCCTATACCCATAGAGAGTTCTGGAATGGAACCCCCGTGGATACTGTCCAACTGCCCCCCCTTACCTTAGAGTCCATCTCCTTCAACTCACAGGACTTTACTCTGAGTAGACAGGCACAGGATCGCACTGTAACCCAGCCACATATTGTGTCAAGCGTGGTTACCCAGCGTTCCAGAGTGCCTGTGGCATCGCTCGCGATGAGCAACTCCCCCTTTCCTCTGCCATTCTGTGAACTTTAAAAAACACATTTCCCCCCTTAAATTTTAATGTCCTTGGAGGCAACACACTCCCCCACCATGTCACTCGGGTGCTGAATCATTCATCCGGCTCTGCTTGGGAAGGGGAGAAAAAAAAAGTCAAATTTAAAGCAGCAAGGGAACGCTGGCTTAAAAGCAGCGAGAGAATACACGCCGGGAGTGGGCAAGCGTGTACAAGGAGCTGTACAAGGTGGGGTCAAGTGGGGTGCAAGACCTACAGCCCAGCAATCATGATTAGGAAAGGCTTAGTGGCGATCTGCTCAAAGTGACGGTAGGTAAAGCAGCTTCCTTGGCTATGCAGAGTTAATGAACTGGAGTATTGAGGCAAGAATGAGGGTTTTCCTACTATACTGGAATCGACACTGCTAGACCAAAAAGGAACAGCCATGGAATTGCAGAGGTGCAAGCGGGTTGGCATTCTGATGCGATGCTGAAGGTATGAGATAAGAAGTTGTTGTTCAGTCGCTAAGTCGTATCCGACTCTTCATGACCCCATGGACCACTAGCTTCTGGAGTTTGCCCAATTTAATGCACACCTTCCGACCTGAGGGGCTCATCTTCCAGCATCATATCGTTTAGCCTTTTAGTACTGTAATCCATGGGGTTTTCTTGGCAAGGGTACTGGAGTGGGTTGCCATTTCCTTCTCCAGTGGATCACGTTTAGTCAGCACTCTCTACTATGACCTATCCATCTTGGGTAACCCTACATGGCATAGCTCACAGCTTCATTGAGCTACTCGAGCCTCTTCGCCACAACAAGCTCTTCAGCCTAGAAAAAAGGCGCCTGAGGGGGGACATGATTGAGACATACAAAATTATGCACGGAAGGGATAGAGTCGATAGAGGGATGTTCTTTTCCCTCTCTCCAAACACCAGAACCAGGGGGCATCCGCTAAAACTGAGGGTTGGGAGAGTTAAAACAGATAAAAGGAAGTACTTTTTTACCCAGCGGGTAGTTAATCTGTGGAACTCTTTGCCACAGGAGGTGGTGATGACATCTGGCCTAGATGCCTTTAAGAGGGGATTGGACAGATTTCTGGAAGAAAAGTCCATTGTGGGCTATAGGCCATGATGAGTTGTGCAACCTCCTTACATTAGTAGTAGGTTACTTCAGAATACCGGGTGCAAGGGAGTGGCAACAGGATGCAGGCATCTTGTTGTCTCATGCCTCCCTGGGGCGCCTGGTGGGCCGCTGTGAGATACAGGAAGCTGGACTAGATGGGCCTTTGGCCTGATCCAACAGGGCTCTTCTTATGTTCTTTTGTTCTTATAAGGCAGTGATCCATGAAGGGGAGATAAGAAGTAGGTTATGTTATTTCAATCCTGGAATTGCAGGAGGCAAAGGCTTTGTTCACACTAAAAAGCAAAGACGAAAGTTTCCCCCCAACCCTTCCCTTCCCGTTTTTTTCATTTTTTGGCCCTCTTACTTAGGCATTTTATTTATCATCCCAGACAATTGCACTGGGAATTCCGAAATGAGGTGTAAAATGAACATCTGTCCACTGCCACGACGGACACATCTGGACCAATTAATTTTTCATCACTTTCCAATATGGGCGATCAGACCGTCGCAAGGTGGTAATGTGCCGGAGACGTCCACAGGTTACGCCGATGAGCTTCAGAGAGGAGATATTTATAGAGGATGGGGAGAGACGGGAAAAGGTCTTCATCGCTCTTTAGCCTCAACTGCCGTATTTAATTTTATACGCTGATGAGCTCATGCAGATTTCCATTAAGAGGAAAAGTGAAATTTCTGTATAAATACTGCCTGCCGTGGAGAGACAGTTGCCTTGCAATATGTTCACTCATTCCCATCTTATTTTCCCATATTCAGTGAGTGGCAAACTACAGTCAATCATTATCCGCTAGGGTTAGGTTCCTGGAAACTCTGGCAGATAGCTAATTCACAGATAACGAACCATTGATCCCAATTGAACCCAATGGGGTTCGGTGCAAGGGTACTGTATATAATATGCCATCAGAAGAATCCAGCAGAGACCCCCAGGAAGCCAGCAGAGTGCAGCAGGAAGTGCCCAAAGATCTCTGAATGCTTCAGAGCCCTTCCAGAGGCTGCAGGGACCCTCAGAATGGAACCTGAAACCAGCAGGGACCCCTTAAACATGGTTGGCGAATGCTTCTGCCGGTCATTTTTAAGAGGTCTGCACTGGTCACAGGTGCCATTCTGAAGATCCCTGCAGACTTTGGGAGGTCCTTGCATCATGGATGAGGAGGACAGAGGTGCAGATAATGAGGAAAGTGGCAATTCTGCCCCTTGCAGATAAGCAAATTTGCAGGTAATTAATGTGCATATAAAGAGTACTGACTGTATAATCTCTCTATCTCGTGTGTGTGTGTGTGTGTGTGTGTGTGTGTGTGAGAGAGAGAGAGAGAGAGAGAGAGAGAGAGAGAGAGAGAGAGTGAACAAATAACTCTAGAAATGTGAAGTTACAGAATGAGCACTCAAGCACGGTCAAATGCACAGTATTCATATTTTTTTTGTTCAGCAAGGAAAGAGGCACTTCATAAAGATAAGATCACTTGACGCATTTGCAAAACACAATCCTTCAAATAGCAACAGCACTGCGAGGACGTTTTCAGAGCAAATAAAATATCACCGGGGCCATGGAACAGTCACAATCACAAACCGGTCCACCAATTTTCAACATCGCCAAGTGGTCCTAACTAAATCACTGCTGTAGCGTTGCCTTGGGATCAGTGGCATCTCTACAGGGAGGGCAGAGCTCTAGGTTTTGCAAGAAGCCTTACCTTGCAGTGGAAATCACTCCTTTCCTGCACCGTTTTAGCCAATCCTCACAGGGAACAGTAACATCTTGGTGTTGCTTACTGGCTACAGCAGCAAGGCCGAGGAGCGATTTACATGACAGGGTAAGGCTCCTTGCAAGACTTAGAGCTCTGCCCTCCCTGTAGAGACGCCACTGCTTGGGATTCCTTTTTTTCTAATGGACCAAGACAGCAAGATGAGACAGCAAACCCGTAATGGATGTCCGCTACTTGTTTCCATCCATTCGTCCTTGCTGCCTTTCTTCTTCTTGCTCCCTGGATTTGAAAAGGAAGAGGGAACAGAACAGGAAGCTTAGTATAGAGAAGAAGAGAGGAGTGGACCAGAGTGTCTCTGGCTCTCTAGCTCACTTCACAACATTCCCCACTTCCTTTACAAGTTCAGATTGCAGGAGGCCAGCATCCTGATGAGCAAGGGTTGGCAAGGCAGTGGGGTAAGAACAGGGCCAGCTCCAGAAGTTGGGGGGGGGCAATGTAGGACATTCCCGTGGGGGCCCCTACCCTCTCTGTGGGATCCCCCACTCACCAAGATTTCTTTGGAGAAACTCCATAGTAGGTGTAAGAGAACTTTGAGTATTGTTTTCCTTAGCAATTGTCCCCTACCTAATCCTGGGGGGGGGGGAAATTCTGCCCAATTCCCAATAGTTTTTTCCTACCACAACTTGTTCCTTTTGCCTCCTTGCAAATTATTAAGGTGTGGAACCGCTTGCTGAGGAGTGCGCCTGGAATAAATGTCACTCAAAGGTCAGGCACCATCAAAGTGCCTTGGCAAAATACACGTTGAATTTCAACTGCATGCTTTGTTTTGAAGAGGGGGAAGAAGAAGAAGAAGAAAAATAAGCCAGTGCTAATTTTCTTGGCATTTGCTGCTTGTTTAGAAACATTGCCTCCGGCTAGCCCCAGTGTCTGCAGGAAGAATGAAAAATATATTTTGGAAAGTTGAATGAGTTTCTGGATTGTTCACTCTCATCCACCACTAAGAGGGGAGGAAGAGCCGAGTGGGGAGGCCATCAGGACTGGCCTTAGGGGCTGTGGGGTGCCATGGGAAACATTTTTTCTGTGGGCCCCACCCAGTGGTGTCATTCAAATGATTTAGGAACAGGAACTCACTTTTGATTGGCACTTGTCGGGAACCTGGAACCAGCCACGGAGCCCGTTAGGATCTGGAACGCCCATTCTGGTCCGTTCCCCCTGAATGACATCACTGCCTTCGCCCCCCTAGGAATCCGGAGTCGCTCCCTTTAACCCTCTGAGTGCCGGCCAACCAAGAAGAAAAGCTCTTTGCAGAGGAATTCGGAGGGGGGGAGGGAGAGTGAAGTGGGTGGAGTCAGCCCTAATTTTAACTAGTGGAACTAAGTTCCCCCGCGTTCCCCCTGCATGACATCACTGGCCCCACCCCTGTGGCTCCCCCCCTAGTTCCCATGACTAAAGGCAGTGGCAAGGCACCTGGTAGTGGCATTACTGTCAACGGCTTCCAGAGGAGGCAATTTCAAGGCCAATTGGACCCAGGGAGTCAAGCCAGTGTACAGTTCTGGTCGCCACATCTCAAAAAAGACATAGTGGAGCTGGAAAAGGTACAGAAGAGAACACCGAAAATGATTACGGGGCTGGGGCACCTCCCTTATGAAGAAAGACTGCAGCGTTTGGGGTTCTCCAGTCTCTTTAGCAGGTGCAGATTAAGGCGCAGGCCTCTCCCAAGCAGCGCTGGATATGACGCTGGCCTGTCGGCCTCGGCAGTCCAGTGCTATGGAGGGTTGTGCCCTGAGAATGGATAAAAGGAAATACGTTTTTTACCCAGCGGGTCATTAATCTGTGGAACTCCTTGCCACAGGAGGTGGTGATGGCATCTGGCCTAGGTCCCTTTCAAAGGGGATTGGGAACATTTCTGGAGGAAAGGTCCATCATGGGCCATAGGCCATGATTGAATTGAATTGAATTGAATTTTATTGGCCATACATGGAATTTCACCATACATGGAATTTTACTTCAGCCCAAAAGCTCTCACATAGACTAATAAGTAATACCATCCCATTAACAAGCCCCCACTAACTCTAAACTTATCAAAATCAAAACGAAAACATCAACATAATCAGCTATTCAGTAGCCCAATAGCACGGGGGGGGGGAATTGTTCTTGTGCCTTGTTGTTTTAATATACCATGTCCTATAACGACATCTGGAAGGGAGAAGTTCAAATAGATTGCAGGCAGGGTGAGAGCGATCTGCAACAATCCTCTCTGCCCTTTTCCTCATCCGAGCAGTATATAAATCGTCCATAGAGGGCAAGCTGACTCCTATTATTCTCTCTGCAGTTTTGACTATCCTTTGGAGTCTGTTCTTATCCTGTTTAGTCACTGAACCAAACCAGACCGTTATAGAATTTGAAAGAACAGATTCAATGACTCCTCTATAAAACTGAATCAACAGCTCTTGAGGCAGGTTAAATTTCTTAAGTTGGTGCAAAAAATACATCCTCTGCTGTGCTTTCTTAATAATGGAATTGATGTTAACTGACCATTTCAAGTCATGGGAGATTATAGAACCAAAAAATTTGAAGGACTCCACCACTGATACCCTACTACCACATATGGTCAGCGGAGATAAAGTAGAGGAGCGCCTTCTAAAATCTATTACCATCTCCACTGTTTTTAGTGTATTCAGTTCCAGGTTGTTGCATCCACACCGCAGAGCAAGCTGTTCAACCTCCCGTCTGTATGCAGATTCATCGCCATCATGAATAAGACCGATGGTTGTTGTATCATCTGCAAACTTCAGAATTTTAACGGAAGGATCCAATGAGGTACAGTCATTCGTGTAAAGAGAAAAGAGCAATGGGGAGAGCGCACATCCCTGAGGAGCTGCTGCACTAGTTGTTCGAGAATTGGACATGATTTTCCCCAGCTTCACCCATCACTTCCTGTCTGTCAAAAAGCTGGTTATCCATTGGCAGACATGAGCAGGTACAGAGAGCTGGATCAGTTTAGAATAAAGAGTAGCTGAATAATGGTGTTAAACGCTGAGCTGAAGTCCACAAAAAGGACCCAAAATGATGGGTTGTGCAACCTCCTTACAGTAGTAAGGCTACTTCAGAATGCCAGGTGCCGGGGACTGTCAAGAATCAAGCTCCAGCAAGCTCCATGGAAATCAAAGTCATCGACTTCTGATTTTGGATTTTGTTCCACGTATGGGTAAAAGGAGGGAGCCAAACAGCAGATCCGTGTGTTTCGTGTTGAACTCTGTTCTGCACTTGGAAAACAACCAAATCATAAGGCGTTTGAAATCCCACACATATTTGAAGTTGTAACAGAAAAACACAGATGCCTGCTTCTTTGAAAAATAAAGCATATAGCCTATAGGCAATGCCTCCCTGGCCTTAAAGAACGTTGCTCAGTGACCTTACAGTGAGATTTCTGAGTTACCTTTAGAACTTTGCTATGGTCACCCAGCCCTTTTGTGACATTAGACTTGTCAAATCAATGGCAGCCAGCGGGGTCTGTGACACTCCTGCAGGTCAAACCCAATGCTGATAGCCTGGCAGATCAATGGCGTATACAAGCAAAGCAGCGGCGTCATGCAGCCGGAACGCTGGGCAGGAGGAACGGGTGCGCGTTCCCCGCAGGGGCGGGGAAGACGGTGAAACGGACCGGAACGCAACAGGCGGGCTGCCGCTCAACTGATCCTCCCGCCCAGCTTTCCGGCTGCATGACGCCGCTGAAGCAAAGTGCTGTTAAAATGCAAGCTTCCAGATGCATTTCCGTACAGTCGGACTCTGGTATCCGCGGTTCCGTCATCTGCGGATTTGACCCACCACGGATACGAGGGTCTGAATGTAAATGCATCCAACTACACTGATGGTTAGGGTTAGGGTTGAGGATCATGTTCCGCAGTGAAGAGGAATGCGGTTAGGGTGTAAGAGAGGCACACGGCCCAGAGAAACATCACAGCCAACGTAGCTGTGAAGTGACAGGGTCTGAAAGGGGATTTGCAGAGTCCGCATGTGAGCTGAGCTGCGTTCAACGCCTCACCCCCATCCCTCAAGACATGGAACAGTTGGCAGCCACTGTAAACCCTTGGTGGGTTTACACCAAGGCATCCAAGTATAACCAATGGCATCTGTTTATTCCCATTGTTGTCTGGGAAGGGAGAGGCGGTAGCCTTGCAATGTGAATATTCTCCACCTGCTGGCACGGAGGCAAGGCCTGTAATCGGAAGGACCTTGGGCACTGCAAAACGCATTAGGGATGCCAGTTGTGCTCAGACTGAAAGCTCTCCCCCAACCTGAGCTGGCAGGTGTGAGCTTTGTTTGCAGTAGTGGGACCTCCGTAGCCCTTCGAACCCTCTCCATACACAACCAGAGCATAGCTCTGGTCACCTTCAGAGTGGAACGGAGCAGCCCTAGAAGGTGTGTCCTGGGTTGGCACATCTTCCAGCTATGCCACTGTAACCAAGGCACACTATTCAGGAGCGGCACCAACGTGCCCCCAGAACATGAGCCTTTGCTACAGACTCAACCACTCACCAAGACTCTTTTCCCATCAAACCTTTGCAAGAGGTTTGGAAGCCATCGACACACAGTGTTGACCTTTTGTGGGCTCTCAAGACATTGAGAGTGCAAGCCTAACCTGGAGTGAGGCCGGCACAGTTGGGCCAGCGAAGTTTGGCCGACACAAGGGCCACCATAAAGTGTGTTGGGACCACTGTTGGAGCCAGGGAGGATGGCACACGTCTGTGTGCTGGCCTCTCTGATGTCAAGAGTAGACCACACATGCTTTACGGTAGCCCTTGCACTGGCCTAACTGTGCAGGTCTAACTGCAGGTTAGGATTGAGCCCGGGGAGAGACTGGATTGATGGTTCACAAAGGCTCCAGCCTTTGAGGTCATTGACTTGGAACATGTTAAAAAACTCAATTCAATATCCAGTTTGAATATGATCAGGCATCCCAATGTTTAGGGATCCCAATGTTTAGGCAATATGATCAGGCATCCCAACGTTTAGGGATGCCATTTTTCGAAGCCCTCCACGTGCGAGGTAAGGGGGAACAACCCCTCCTGGGATCATGCCAATCCCCTGCAGTTCGGGTAGTCATTGGTGCTTAAGAAAACCTGACAGTGACTTTTTTTTAACGCTGCCCTGATTAATTAGGGTGCCTTTTTAACTGAGGTACAGATCACCCGCCCACTGCCGCCTCAAAAGGGATCTTTTTTCCATCTTTCTCCAAGCAAGGAATTTGCATCCTTTCAATATTCAGCAGGGCAAATGTTTTTGCCATTTAGACTCATTATGTTGTTGGATTGTGGAACCTCTCACGTTCACCCCTGCTATTCCCAGCAGAAATAACAGCGGAGTCTGCGGCAAACTCATTGTGTCTGCTAAGCCAGCATCTGCTCGCTGTGCAGCTCCGGAAACCCGTACAGAAGTTGCTTTCGGTTGTCTAAAGCGGCCCCGTGGTCTTGCGGAGAGAGCAGACCCTTGACATTCCCTCTGTTCGGTTTCTAGCCTCAGACCTGCAACGAAGCGCTTTCAAAAATAAAATCCAAGCCAACTCCCCATTGGTGTAAAATTGAGCATCATGCTGAGCGGTTGAGCACTGCAGGGAGAAGATACGGAGCTGATCGGAACATTCCAAAATGTGAGGCGTAAGGGAGAGAAGATGCCAGCTCCATCCTCTTCGGAGTCGCAACTTCTCCTCTTTACACACAATTATGGGGAAGACAATGAAAATGAGATTGCATCACTCCAGGCTCGTGCAATATTTATCACCTCCAGGCTCGACAGCCGTGTTTGTTATTCCTGCAACCAGCCTGACATCTGGCAAAGAGGTTGGGATGCAGAGAGAGCAATGGAGATCAGCCTTTGGAGAGGGTGCCAAGATGATGCGCTAATTCATTTTCTCTGACATGGGACCGAACATATCATAAATGTCAAAGACGAGATTAACAGCTGGAGAGGCATGAAAAAAAAATAATAAGACCACCACAAAGCTTCAGTTTAACCTCTAGGCTCTTTGTCACAATATGGTGTGACTTTGTGGCTTTGTGTTCCCCGCTCTCGCCTGTGCAACAGACGCACTCGGAGCGGCAACTGTAAACTCTGCTCGCTTCAAGTGGATGGAACAGTTGGCGCACGAAGGAAACCGGCAGACAGATGCTTGGAATGGCTTCTGATAGAAATCAGCCAAAACTCCCCAAACCCACATGAGAGACAACAAGGGCGACATCCATCAATGGTGCAAGATCAGTGTTGATGCTGTGGGATATAGGGAATGTGGGGCACCAATGAGGATAAGCAGAGCAGACACTTTCAGTGCAACCCCAATTTTATCAACTGTATACAACATTTTTGGGGGGGGCTCCTACCTTTTGCCATGAGTTCATAACTTCATACGATCATTATTACGACATAGAAAACGATGTTGGCTTATGCAAAATGGGAATGCTAGTTGTCAATATATGCAAACATTTTCTCATACTTTCTCATTTTGGCTGCCCATCTATGGCTCCTGGGCTTGGGGGTCAAAAAGGGGGCCCAGGTATGATGTGCCGTCTGCACCCTCCCTCTCATGGGCCCTCCTGAGATAGGAAAATGTAAGGTACCAGGAAATTTTTGGGCCCTCTCCTTGTCATAGGCGGAAGTGACATCATCAAGCATGATGTCATGTCATTGTGACATAATAAAATGGAACTCCTGGAATGCAAACTGGCATTCAGTATCATGTATAATTCCATGGTGGAATACAACTCTTTGTCCCTTTTGCCAGCTATGTAGATGAGCCTGATGATTGATCGCTCCCATCATCGGGCAAAAATATAACAAGGATCCCAGCAACATGTGTACTCTGTTGTACTGATTTAACCGATACGGAGCTCACCTTAATTTGCAATAACTGTGCTATAACTGTCTCTTACGCTGAAGGCTAAGGTAGAGACCGGATTTGTTTATATTGCATTTTAATGAGATCATTTGCCAGATCTTTACTACATGGCTGGACCCCATCCACAAGCCATTTCATTTCATTAGTGTGTAATAAGAGACATAAAGAACCTCTCCCTAGCCCCATAAGGGAGTGTATGGACAGATCATTCGGCCAGGCAGCAAACAAAATACAACCGAGTTCATGCTTCCATATTGGACTGCAGGATGCTTAAGGGTGCAATCCTAACCTGGAGTTAGGCCGGCACAGTTAGGCCAGCAAAGTTTGGCCGGCACAAGGGACACCGTAAAGTAGGTTTGGACCACTCTCAGTCAGAGAGGCCAGCACACAGACGTGCACCATCCTCCCTGACTCTGAGAGTGGTCCAAACGTGCCTTTACACTGGCCCTTGTGCCTGCCAAGCTGTGCCAGCCTAACTCCAGATTAGGATTACACCCTAAATAGTATAACACAGGTTGACACACATTTTGCTGTCTTAAAAATTAGGCCTATTTCTTTGTATATTGGGGGTGCAGATTCCAAAAATGGCATCCATTTCACCCTATCATGTCTAGTTTCAGAGAGAGCCTTATTATTAGGGTCATCGGGACAGAATATTTATAGCTTTAACATTGTATAGAACAGGGAATTTTGGCAGATGCAGCTATTAAAACACTTCCATGTTGAGCTGCATCTGCCAAAATTCCCTGTTCTATACAATGGCACTCTGTCCCTGTTTGTATCTGTTCTCATGCTCCCAGCGCTCAATTTGAGTGGGTGTTCCCTGATTCTGGTATTGTGGGAGAGGGAAAAGAACATCCCTCTATCCACTCAATCCATGTTGATCATGTTCACCACCTACATGGCAGAGAAGTTAAGCCCAGATGCCTGAGCTTACAATTTCCATGCTCTTTGATATACGGGTACATGTGTGAATGTATTGAGTCTTCTCTTTAACTGAAGGGCTTTGGAAAAAATATCCATAAATATGGGAGAGAAGAAGTCGCTTGGTTCTCCAACCATTGATGCATCTACTGATAGTCAAGGGACTCGCCTGCAGGTGAAGCATGCTAAATAATAATAAGTACACTAATTATGGTAAATGAAATAGAGCACATTGACATTGTTAAACCTAATGACCCAAGACATTGCCACTTAACACACCTTTTGAAGAGCCCTCGGTTGATTTAATTGCGATCTTGCAGAGTGCAGAGTCCTGCACTTGCATTTCAACCAGAAGTTGAAATGATAAGGCAGCAACAGCCAAAGGATTGGTGCTTAATGCTCTTAATGACTTTCCCCCCAGTCAATATTTTTTACCGGCTACCAATATAAAAGAAACGCCTGCTGACCAGTTCACACAACCATTTTCCTATGAAGGACTGGTCTTGTGAAAGATTAGCCTTGTGATTGGAATGGATCCACTGAGAGCACAATCCTAACCTGGAGTTAGGCCAGCAAAGTTTGGCTGGCACAAGAGTCATATCAATGTAAAGTGCATTTGGACCACTCTCTGTGTGGTCCACGTCTGTGTGCCGGCCTCTCTGACTCCGAGAATGGTCCAAACATACATACTTGTGCTGACCAGACTTTGCTTTATTTACCTCATATTTACCTCAGAATTTTACCTCAGAAATTTACCTCAGAATGCCAGATACAAGGGAGTAGCGTTTGGACACTCCCGGAGTCAGGGAGGATGGCGCATGTCTGTGTGCCGGCTTCTCTGACTCCGAGAGTGGTCCAAACATACTTTACTGTGGCCCTTGTGCCGGCCAAACTTGCTGGCCTAACTCCAGGTTAGGATTGCGCTCTGAGATTGGGCTGCATTCAGCCTCATTTTTCTTGCACAACTGTATCCTTTTTTTGCCCTCCTGCCTTCATTGCTTCATGTTCTGCTTTCAACCCCCATAATCAGCCCATCAGCCTCAATGCTGGTGCCCTGTGTAGAGAGATGAGTCTGGCGTGAAAGAGCGAGTGAGCGAGAGCAAGAAAACGAGACTGAGATTTATGTTGCTGCTACAATCTTTTTCTCCCCCCCCCTCCTTGAAATGAGATAATCCTAAATAATGTAGGACTGGTGCAATTTATTTATATTCTCTGAGTGAAATCAGACTATCAGCACAATCAAGATGTTCGCAAGCGTACATTTGCTTTTCATTGTGCAGGCAGTGGGCCTTGCCACGGCTCGGCAAATGAAATCTTATGCGTGAGTAAGCAAGAGATGGAATATGTGTCTGCTTATTTATTCACCTGAAAATAAATGTTCTGATCCGGGGTGAAAAGGGACAAGGCTGTTATTTAAAGGGGGAAACAAACAACAGCAACGGCAAAACAGCAAGAAGGAATCGAGAGCAAAACCGTCAGCTTGGTTTGTATTCAGCAAGGCGCCCTGGTGTGTCAAGACTGTGACAAACCCCATGCAATATTGGGGCTTAACCCCCTCTGTAGACCCCGGGGCTTCTATCGATGAAATGTGTACACAGCAATCAATCTGGTGAATGCAGATGGATTTTTGATTTTTTTTTTCCAACACCAGCTTCAGCAGCTGCATTGTGACGGAAAGCCTTGGAGTATTGTGAATTCTACGTATAATCAGCATCCGTGGTTAATTGCCAAAGGTTTTTTGGCCATGCTAGTTGAACAACATTAGCAATGCAGGAATGCAAAAAAGGATAGGATCACAGTCGGAGAATGTTAACGACTTGGCTTGTTCCAAAAGCAACTCTCTCGTTTAGGAGTGGATATTCTACAGAACAGTGTTCCTTCCATTATAGTTTTAAATGCTAAGCATCGGTCCTGTTTCAGGGTACAATCCTAACCTGGAGTTAGGCTGGCACAGTTAGGCCAGCAAAGTTTGACCGGCACATGAGCCACTGTAGAGTGCGTTTGGGCTACTCATTGGGCGCAATCCTAAACTGAGTTAGGCCGGCATAAGCTAAGCCACAAAGTTTGGCTGGCACAAGGGACACAGTAAAGTATGTTTGGACCACTCTCTTAGTCAGAGATGCCTGCACACAGACGTGCGCCATCCTCCCTGACTCCGAGAGTAGTCCAAACATGCTTTATGGTGGCCCTTGTGCTGACCAAACTTTGCGGGCTTAGTTTATGCTGGCCTAACTCCAGTTTAGGATTGCACTCTTTGAATAAGGGAGGATGGTGCACATCTGTGTGCTTGTCTCATGTGTGCACATCTCTGACTCCGTGAGTGGTCCAAACATTCTTGACGGTGTCCCTTGTGCTGACCAAACCTTGCTGGCCTAACTGTGCCGGCCTAATTCCAGGTTAGGATTGCGCCCTCAGTTACAGTGCTGGAAGCAGGGAGGGTACTGGGAGAGGGTGCGCTTGACAGTGGGGTCTCCAGTCTCAAACACTATTTATTTATATATGGGGTTGCGGCGCAAAAAAATTGAAGACTATTCCCCCATGTCTGTCCTTCTGGAATATGACCAGAGATGAGTCTTCAGCAGAAAGGGTTTGCTTATTGCAGATTTGTGATGGTTGTGCCTAGTTACACTCTCCAAGTAGCCTTTTCTTGGATTGGACTGGAGATCAGCTTCTCGCTTAACCCAGGGAGGTTAGTTTCTCGCTCCTTGCAGAGTTGGGTAATGATACCAGACACATCTCCTTCCGTTCTGCATTAATCCTTTAATTATACACTGACTCTTATGAAACTTTGTCATGTTGTCATCAGCGGCCTTTGAGCTGAACTTTGTCTTGTCAGGCTGGCTTTATCATTCATAAATATTTCAGCATGAACCAAAGATGGCTTATGAATGATTGATTTCTTACACTTCACTGACCTTTCTTATGAGGATTTTTTTTTAATTAAAAGTAGGGGGAGAGAAAAAAAAAAGAGCCGTCCTAAAAATCTTGACCATCAATTGTTAATATTGTCTGCTTCCTGAGAGGTAGAGGCCTTGGCAAAGATAAGAAAGTGGCTCTGCCTGCCACTTAAAATGATGTATTGGCTTAAAAAAAAAAAAGGCAGTTGTAATAAAGGCAATCAACAGCTTCAGGCTGCAATCGTGAAATTTAGTACAATCTTACTTCTAAGGAGCAAGTCCCATTCAGTACGGGGAGACTTACTTCTGAGTAAGCAGCTACAGGCTGGCACTGCAGGGCTGCTGATATGGATTCTCCGAATCAAGCCTGTGAAATGTTAAGAGGAGCTAATTCCCTAGATGCAGTGATGTCATGCAGGGGGAATGCGGGGGAACTCAGTTCCACTAGTTAAAATTAGGACTGACTCCGCCCACTTCACTCTCCCTCCCCCCCTCCCAATTCCTCTGCAAAGAGCTTTTCTTCTTGGTTGGCCGGCACTCAGAGGGTTAAAGGGAGCGACTCTGGATTCCTAGGGGGGCGAAGGCGGTGATGTCATTCAGGGGGAATGGACTAGAACGGGCGTTCCAGATCCTAATGGGCTCCGTGGCTGGTTCCGGGTTCCCGACAAGTGCCAATCAAAAGTGAGTTCCTGTTCCGAAATCATTTGAATGACACCACTGCCTAGATGTGGACCAAAGATCTGAAGTCAGGAAAATAGAGCAGCCTGACTCCTGCTAGAAAGTGAAATGCAGTGCGTCATCCTCCCTGGCTTTGCTGGCCTAACTGTGCCGGCATAACTCCAGGTTAGAATTGTGCTCTAAATATTCTAATTAGAGAGAAGAGAAAAGGTTACCTTTAAACCTGACACTAATGAAAGCTATTTTAGCACAATGGCTAAGAGCCTGAGCCAGGCCTGGGACTCAGTCTCTTGTTACCTGAAAGTCTGCATCAGTAGCTTTGCCTATCTGGTGGTGCTCTAATTCAGTGGTCTTCAACCCTTTCCATTCCCAATGGGCTTTGCAACCCCATTGGTGTCCCTACCCCTAGGTTGAACAACACTGCCCTAGCCTATGCTATGTGCTTGATTAAAATTTATAGTGCTACCGCCATGTGGCTGTTACTCATGTTTACCAGCGGTGTCAGTGAGTTGCTAGGTATTCAGAACACAGAAGTTACATTTTACCTGTCCAGAAAGTTTACAGTCTTCATAATGGGGCCAGACAGGTGTGGAAGAAATATGTCAAGGGTTGTTAGCCATCTGTGTGCAATGGAGACAGAAGAGCCGTGTAATGTGGGAGCAGAAAATGTGATGCTAAGGTGGTCAAGGAAATACTTTCTCGACCTTTACGGTTGCAGCCCAGTGAATGTAAAGTCACTTGAAAAAAGCTGACACAATAAGGGTAAAGAGGGAAGGTAAGGAGTCTACAGACCCAAAAAGAGGGAACTGAAGTAGAAGAGCCAAGCCACATGTTACACAAATCCAAAGAGCCAAGCCACATATTACATTACTTGTGGGGGAAAGTTTGAATCTTCTTGCTTTGATCAGTGAAAGATCCATCTGAAAACCCTCTCAATTAGCAGAGTAGCCCTGCTACCTGGACAAAGAGGCGTTTTAAAAAAGCCCTTCATTGACCTACCAAGCTTGCTTGGAAACACCAGCCCTTTATGGAATGTTTGGATGGAATATGCCCCTAGGCAAAGTTCTCAGTGTGCCTTCTGCTGAGCTTAGTGCTTACTGGTAGCAAATCACTGGGGACCAGCAATGGATATTTGTCCCACCTGCCCTGTTGACTGATGGGAGCATCCCCTAGAAATCCTGAGATGACTCAAGAGCTGATCGGTTGGGTTCCCATTGTGGCTGTGGATTCCACACTGGCCCTGTGATCCTGCAAAGGAGATTCTAGGAAATTGGATTCATATTTGGGGGTGAGGATGGAGAAAAAAATTGGCTGGCATTCTGAGGTAGCCTAAAATCAGGAGGTGGCATATACCTAGCACTGCTTGTAACCTGTGATGGACCTTTCCCCCAACCAATCTGTCTAATCCCCTTTTAAAGGAATCCAGGCCCGATGCCATCACCACATCATGTGGCAAGGAGTTCCACAGTCTAATAACACGTTGGGGAAAGAAATTGTATTTCTAATTGCCCCAACACTCAATGTTAAGTGTATGTCCCCTGGTTCTGGTGTTACATGAGAGGGGGGGGGAAAGTCTTCTGAAAAGCAGGGATAATGAAAGGCTAATAACCACATTACACTTCTTCAACCGCCCCTTCCTCGAGGCAGCCTTCAGCGTTCCCAACAACCAGAACCAAATTGCTTGCGTGAGCTACAGAAGGCAAAGCTCAGCTCTAAGGAGTCCTACGACCCCTTTCCTCATTGCAGCTGTGCAGCTGCTGTGTATCTTTCCTGGCTGTAATCCAGAGCCTGCAGCCTGCAACAAAAGCCTACATTGTGTGTGGCAAGGCAAAACAATCCACCCACCCTCCTTATCCACTACCTTTGAGATCACTGCTGAGAAGTTAGATACCCGCTTAAGATTCTTGTCATCCCCAACATCACACTTGGACATAAGATTTCACCTTTAGCCGACATTTGGAAAAGCTTGGCATTGATCGTTGTTTTCCATCGCTATTGATCAAAGAAATTGTCTTGGCAACTGAGACTCCTGTTGAAAGTAGGCTGCGGGCTGGCCAGCTCGTGTTTTCAAGTTGCACACCCCATCAGGATTGTTCAATGAACACACAGCAGAACAACTTCCAATATCAATTCAGTTGGGGAGAAAGTCAGGGTTGGTTTTTCAGGCTAATTCGAACCTCCACACTCCCACCCCCAGGTCTTATGAATTGGTTTACTTAGACCAGTGTTATTCAAACTGTGGGTCGAGACCCATTTGGTGGGTCACAACCTGATGTCAGATGGGTCATGGAAAGCTAGGAGCTGCCATCTGGGAAGCTGCAGACCTGACTCTTGCTATGTTCCTTTTGTGAGTGTTCACAGTTTTAATTTTCAAGTGAGGGTTTTTTCAAAATGTTTTTAGTTCATTGCTTTTACATAATATTTTGTCCTTATCTTGCTTGCTGTCAGGGATGTTTCATGATTGTGCAACTGCTGCAGTCCAAGAATGCCTGTTTGCACACCAGGAGTGTCATTGGATTATGTCACAATAATGTCACATCCTGCTTGATGATGTCACTTCCAGGTTAATGACATCACTTTTGTTGGGTCCCAACAGAAGTGCCATTCCATAAAGTGGGTCCCAGTCTAAGGTCAGAGACCAGACCAGACCAGACCCCAGGTATAAGGCTGACAAAGGGGTTGGATTGCTGATGAACTCAAGGGTCATTGGTAGTACAGGTTGACTATCCCTTATCTGGACTGCTTGGGATGGGAAGGTGTCTGGATTTTGGAATAACTGCATACATATACTGAGAAATGCTTCTTCTTGCTCTTTTCACTGTGACCCATTTGGGGGTCTGCTGGCCTCTTGGACATTTCCCAACAAGGTCTGTCTAGACACCCACCACAGAGCTGAGAATAGGAGCGCAATCCTAACCTGCACTGGGACAGGCAGGCCAGTTTTTTAACAGTGCTTGGCCAGCCCAAATGGCTTGCTCTGGCTGGAAAAAAGGTTAGGAAGGCGCCCTACAGCCTGTATGTACCAACCATCAATGACGGGGAAATCAAATGGAAATCAAATGCTTGAATCAGAGGCGGATCTAAGGGGCAAATCTGTAAGTTTTGCAAGAAGCCTTACCCTGTCATGTAAATCCCCCCTCTCCCTTGCTGCTGTAGCCAGTAAGCAACGCCAAGATGTTGATGTTCCCTGTGAGGATTGGCTAGAACAGTGCAGGAGAGGAGTGATTTCCACTGCAAGGTAAGGCTTCTTGCAAAACTTACAGATTTGCCCCCCCCCTTAGATCCGCCTCTGGCTGGAATGTCCCACTTTGGGGCCCATAGCTCCTAGAGCCAGCCCGGCTTGCAAACATCCCAGTTACTGTTGTAATGTAGTGGCCCCTTTAAGGCCTTCCCCTTGAGTCTATCCTTGCACCAGCTGAAGAAAGGTACCATGATTGTGAAGAAGGAAACGCTGGTCAGTTTGATCTGGCTAAAGACTGGAACTGTAAGAGTTTGGCGCAGGCAGGAAAAGAGCTCCATTATAAACTGGGAGTGTGGGTAAGCTCAAGAGCTTTTTATTTTGTGCTCTGCTTCTTTTGTACTTGTATGTGAAGGCATGCTTTTCTACCAGTGATTGCAATTGCCTTTCTGTAGCTCTCAACTTGGGGTTTGTTTTTTAATGACTTGTGTTGCTTTGTTTATACTTTGGGTTAAAACCCTTTTGTATAATATAAAGGCCCTAAACACTTCTTCCCCCAGCAATTGAGCAAGCAGACAGTATTTATATACTGCTTTTCAACAAAGGTTCATAAAGTGGTTTACAGGTTAATAATAATAATAAAGTTAAATGGCTCCCTGTCCCAAAAGGGCTCACAATCTAAAAAAACAAAACAAAAAAGGCAATACACCACTAGCAACAGCCACTAGAAAAGACACTGTGCAGGGGTGAAGAGGGACAGATATTCTCCCCCTGCTAAATACAAGAGGAACACCATTTGGAAAAAAGTGCCTCTTGCCCAGTTAGCAGGAGTCAATCTAGCCCATTTCTTCTTATTATTTTGGTTTTGGATTATCCAATAAGCAAAGAAACGTAAGATCAGTGAACCTGGATGGGTCAGGATTCCAAAACATGGGGAACAGAAGTATAATAGTGGTCATATGGGGGGCAAATGCCCCAAGTGCTGTGGGGAGCAGTAGTGATGAGGGGGTTTGCCTCTTGCACAGGCAAGCTCTGGGAGCGGAGTCCTTCCTATACTACCCTAGAACAGCTCCAAAACATTGGGCTAGCATGGTGTGGGGTCAAGGAAGGGAGTTGGCACAGTGGGTGGCATCCTTGGATCCTGCCCTGGGGCAGGGATGCGTGATTGCAGGCGTGATCTGGCCTTGCAAGTTTTGTCAAGCATTTTGGCAAGGGTGAGAAAAAAAGCCCGGTAATATTCTTGGACCGTCAACAGGTCTGATCATCTTTAGGAATTGTCCCCCACTGCCATGGTGGGTCTCAGGCAGTGTCCATCCCTGACTGCATGTTCCAACTCTTATACAAGGTCAAAAACCCCTGAGATTGCAAAGCAATTGTAAGGAAATGAGCTAGAGCTGTGCTCAGTTTAGCCACTATGCCACAGGATTGGGATGGACTATATGACCTTGTGGGTCCGTTCAAGCTAGATAGAACACAATCCTAACCTGGAGTTAGGCTGGCACAGTTAGACCAGCAAAGTTTGGCTGGCACAAGGGACACTGTAAGGTACATTTGGACCACTCTCAGAGTCAGAGAGGCCAGCATACAGACTTGCGCCATCCTCCCTGACTCCAAGAGTGGTCGAAATATACTTTGGACAAAACTTTGTAAACTTTGCTGGCCTAACTTGTGCCGGCCTAGCTCCAGGTTAGGTTTGCGTAGGTAGGTAGGTGGATAGATGGATAGATGGGGGAGATTACCCACTATTAAATTATTTAATTGGAGTTACCAATGTGTTTTTCAACTACTTTCTTTATGGAGGCTATTTGCCTCATTAATCCTGAACAACCTCTGAGCACCATTAATGTCTAATAGAATACTGAACAAAGAGGACGGGAAGTACTTCAGATTGGCTGTTGTGTAGTCGCCGGTAATGCTACATGAGTGTGTTTTGGCGTACCTCTCCCTACGGGCAGTTGTTGATGTTCACAGAAATAAGCTATAGTTTGGAACAGACAAAAGCAAACCTGTTATTTCATTGTGCCTGCATTAGCTGGGTCAAGGCTGTGTGGTTTAAATGCTCCCAGCAAATATGTACATGTGGATTTTTATAAGAGGGTTGAAGAACTGTAAATTGGGGGGGGGGAGGAGTGGAGCATTTTCCCTTGATTTATGGGCATTCAGTAGCTCTTTGATCTGATCTGAACATTTGAACAGAGTTTGAGATCTATTGGAACACTGTGCAGACTCACCATTCATTACAACTAGAACAGTATCCCCATCGAACAGGATGGAGAAAGGGGAGCACCAAACGGTTCGAGGAGGGTGGCAGAAGGACAGGGGAAAGATGTTCCTGTGCAATGGGAAGGGCAGAACAGAGGGTGGCTGCCTCTGCCAGATCCTATCCCCCATGTTGAGCTTGGAAGTCCAACATGGGGTTTCTTAAGTCTGAGCCAGTGATTAGTGCAGACTTGAGAAGCTGCATTGAGGATGCTGGGACTTTATTCAGTGGGGAGGATGATTATCCCTTTCTCCCAAGGAGACCTCCAGTGGCTTCCCTGACCCCGTAAAATACAGCGGTGGCCATTTCTGTGCCGTTGTACCTCTGAATACTCTTTTTTATTTTTGACACGGTTTTGAGGAATCCAACATATAGTTTTCAGTAAGGGATCAGGAGGAGGGGTGGCAGAAACAGGAGGAAGCTTGCTTCAACTATAAGCATGCATGTTCATGGTTCACAGTGCATGCTGGGGTGCCGTTATTGGAACGTGGAAGTAGTAAGCAGCAGTTTCTTAACGCTACAAGCAGCAATTGAATTTTTGATTTGATTTTTTGAATTTTTGATTCAAATTTTTGAATTTTTGACTTGGGAATTTTTGAGCAGGTTATTTCAGGCTGGTGTGTGTGTGCCAGTAATTGCTTGCCTTCGTAGGGCCATTCACCCTTATTTGTTGCCCTGTTTGTACAATTTGTAATACAAATTTGCACAAAAACACATAACAATGTAATTTGCTATTCTGATCAAGAATTTTTTGGGGGAAAAAATCATACACACACACCTCAAAAAACCACCCCTAATAATTGGGCATCGAAGCACAGATTTCTTGCAGCAGGCAGGATGTCTGCCAGCATAGGATTGGCCAAAGGTCGACCCAAACAGAAGCTGCAATTTGAATTTCATGAAGTGGCCTGGGTCCTAGCATCCCAGTCCTTTTGCTTAGATAGTCAGTCGCTAACCTTTTGGTGCACTATGTGAAATGTCAGCTGAGACAAAGGTTTTCCATGTGGCTGTCCTCAGCGTGTTGGATGCAAGTGTATTTTTTTTTGAATATTTCCTGTTTCAGCAAAGTTTGCAAGAGTTCTGATGAGACTCTCCTTTTCCTGTGCGCTTAAGCAGCCTGGGAAATTGTTGTTCAGGCTGAGTCAGTGGCCTCAGGCAAGTCCGTTCAGCTGCTAATTGAAAAATCTCTGGGTTTCATTAAGGAAGGGGCATGTTATCTTCTAGCTCAGTGGTCAGGGAACAGGGGTAAATTACCCCAAATGGGGTAAAAATGAAATTCCTGGGGGTAACGAATGGTCGTGCTGCTGAGACACAGCCAGGCATGCATATGAATCTATATGCATGCCCGGCTGTGTCTTGGCAGCGTGACCATCCATTACCCCCGTTCCGGTTCCGTCGCTGGCTGGCTGGCTCCGTTTTGTTTTGTTTGTTTGTTTTGCTCCGCCCTTTACAACTTCATATTTACATAGCATTAATTAAACTCATTAATTAAATAAAAAGCAATGGGTTCCAATATGTAATTTTTTTTTCTTTTGTTCTGGTGGGGGGGGGTAACGTTGGCGTATCTAAATATATTTTGGGGTAAAAGGTAAAAAAGTTCCCTGACCCCTGTTCTAGCTCTTCGAAACCATCATGGTGTCACAGTCACAGATGCTTGACATCATGGCTCCAAGCAGCCCTCCTCATTC
Organism: Lerista edwardsae; assembly: GCA_029204185.1. Lineage (NCBI taxonomy): Eukaryota > Metazoa > Chordata > Lepidosauria > Squamata > Scincidae > Lerista > Lerista edwardsae. The sequence goes on along the minus strand of JAJKFI010034966.1, from coordinate 25,003 downwards.
TTGCTTAACTTGGGAAAAAAATACTGCAAGATTTAACTTGGTCAGTCAAATTTGGGGGCACATCATTCGCACGCCTGACTTCTTTAAGACTCTGGATGCCCTACAAGGAAAAAAAAAATTCTGCAGGAATAAATTGTTGTTGTTGTTCAGTCGCTAAGTCGTGTCCGACTCTTCACGACCCCCTGGACCACAGCACGCCAGGCCTCCCTGTCTTCCACTAGCTTCCGGAGTTCGCCCAATTTCATGTTCATTGCTTCGGTGACACTATCTAACCATCTCATCCTCTGCCGCCCCCTTCTCCTTTGGCCTTCAGTCTTTCCCAGCATGAGGTTCTTTTCTAAAGAGTCCTCTCTTCTCATGAGGTGGCCAAAGTACTTGAGCTTCAGCTTCAGGATTTGTCCTTCCAGGCAGCAGTCAGGCTTGACTTCCTGGAGGATTGACTGATTGGATCTCCTTGCAGTCCAGGGGACTCTCAAGAGTCTTCTCCAACACCGTAATTCAAAAGCAGGAATAAATACAGGGGAGCAAAAAGCTGACCTTGATTTCCCCAACCACCAAGCTAGTGATCACCAATATTTCACAGGCCAACACCCATTTTGCTGTCTTAAAAGTTGGACATATTTCTGGGTATATTCGCAGTTCTGAGTCAAGGGCATCAGTTTTGCCCAGCACGTCCACTTTCAGTGTAGAGAAGGCAGTACCATGAATGGACGAGATCCAAGCCCTCTCTCTTGTACAGGCTTTAAAAGGCTGCTGTGCCCCCCTCCCCATCCAAAATGAGACTTCACAACCCCATCTGGGTCATGCGCCCAGTGTTGAAGAACATTGGTCTACACCAGTGTTATAACCCCTGCTAACTGGGTAAGAGACACTTTATGGAGTGGTGTTCTGCTTATATTTAGTGGGGGGGGGGAGAGTAATTGTCCCTATTCGCCCCTGCACAGTGTCTTGTCTAGTGGCTGTTGCTGGTGGTGGTCTGCATTTTTTTATAGATTTGGGACAGGGAGCGATTTAACTTTATTATTTGCCTGTAAACTACTTTGTGAACTTTGTGTTGAAAAGCGGTATATAAATACTATTTGATTGATTCAAATGGTGGTTCAGGACCCACTTGGTGGGTCGTGATCTGATGTCAGGTGGGTCGCAGAAAGCTGGGAGCAGCCATCTTGAAAACTGCAGAACTTATTCTTGCTATATTCCTTTTGTGAGTGTTAACAGTTTGAATTTTCAAGTGAGTTTATATATATATATATAAATTTAGTTCAGTGCTTTTACATCATACTTTTGTCCTAAGCTTGCTCTCTATCAGGGATGTTTCATGGTTGTACAATTTTGCTGCAGTTTAAAAATGCCAATTTGCATTTCAGGAGTCTCATTTTATTATGTTACAATGATAGCACTTCCTGCTTGATGATGTCACTTCCTGCCACGACAACAGTTCCAGGTGAATGACATCACTTCTGGTGGGTCCTGACGTGAGTGCCATTCTAAAACATGGGTCCCAGTCTAAAAAGTTTGAATACTACTGCTTTACACCATTCTAGTTATTAGTCAACTGTCGGTTCCTAAAAGGTTATCTGTTCGCAGTTATGTTACAGCGATCATACGTTCACATCATATATTTCTGGATCAATACCACATAGGTATTGATAATATTCTGTAGCATCTTTCCAAGTGAACAATTGCATCTCTCCAGCACAGAATCTCTTTTCTCCGCCGTCTAATTTCTGAAGTGACTGTTCATTAATCCGCAATAGGGTTTTGGCACAATATTATACATTCCCGCCATACAAACATAATTAATCATGATTAATACTACTGTGACTATCAAAAGCAGTTATGATTATGGCCCCATTTGCAAGAAAGCATTGCCATTATGTTTCGTGACATGCGATAGCCTTTTCTGATAACTCAAATGTATAGAATAAAAGGGGTTGATGAATAGGTTATGATTTACAATGGTTTTTCTTTTGGTTGCCATGTGTATAATAGAGAACCTGATAAAGGCTGACTTGAGGATGTTGTTATATTCCAAGAGCCATCTGTGAAAGAAATCTTTGTTTCTTAAGCTCAGCTATAGTCATATGAATGCAGCGGTGTTATGCTGCCGGAACACTGGGCGGGACATCCGAGTGATCGACAGCCCACCTGTCATGTTCCGCAGTGTTATGCCATTTGCGTAGCGTACGCAAGCGGCATAATTGGTTAAGCAAACGGCGTAATGCTGCGGAACACGACGGGTGGGCTGTTGATCACCCGGATGTCCCGCCCAGCGTTCTGGCAGAATAACACCGCTGTATGAATGTATTCTCTTACTGGGGTGTATATAGGCTGTTGGAACATTTCTGCTTAGTGGTAATTATGTGTAATATTGCTTGGGGAATACTATGTATATCAGTGGTTCTCAAATATTTTAGCACTGGGACCCACTGTTTAGCATGACAATCTGCCTGGGACCCACCGGGAGTGATGTCATTTTGACATCAGAGCCTGTTCCTTTCCTGAGAACGCAGCAATAAGTTGGGTGATTTCTCAGCCATTTTCCTGTTGGAAAATGTGAATCAGAAAGAAAGAAAAAAGCCTATTTACAGCCTTGACCCAAGCAAAACAACCACACAGCCCTCCCCCTTTCCAGCATTCCATCTTCCCATATTGTCAATATGGCTGCTCTAGGTGCCTTGTGAGCCACCTGAAATTGGTTGGCGACCCACTCCAGTTTAGGAGTGCGCCCTAAGTTATGAAGGAGCCCCAGCCAGGACAGACACCAGCGCATGGGATATTCAAAGTCCCCTGCAGTGCTTTCTCATTGCAAAATGGATGAGTGCAGGTCGCCAATCCGTGGGGTTCAATCTCGCGTTGGTCCCGATGTCACTAACAGGCGTTTCTGACATCTCTGGCATGATGCAAAAAAAGTTGCATCTCGTTTGGGATGGTGAACCGCTAGGCACCTGCGGTCAGTGGTGTCATTCAAATGATTTAGGAACTCACTTTTGATTGGCACTTGTCGGGACCCCGGAACCAGCCATGGAGCCCGTTAGGATCCGGAACGCCCGTTCTGGTCCATTCCCCCTGAATGACATCACTGCCTGCGGTCCTTCGAGCATGGAGAAATCAATGGGGGTTGTAGTCTCTCACTGACCCAATCACCGCTGCTTTCTGCATAATGTTCTGCTGAAAAGCTAGCCATGAGCATGCCGGCTGATTGGAAACGGCTACAAATATGAGCTGAGCCCAGAGTGTGAATATGCCCTTGGGTGATGCTGAATTGGCTAGGTGGAGAAACCATGGCAACAGTCCCCCAGTGGAATAGCTCCACAGCATGTGGAGAAGGAGGTACCGCCAATCCAAAAGAGAGTTTCAGTATTGTGGATTTTCCTTTACTAGGCTTGTGCACTGTTCAGTCCTTTCTTGGGCTTGTTAAGGGGCAAGTATGAGACAGAAAGCAAACGAATAAGATCTAGTGTAGTAAGAAGAATGGGTCAGTAACTCTAGCCAATTAGAAATATCTGTTTGCACGAGGGCCTAGGCCTGGTGGCATCAGTTCTTCACAAAAGTAAGGCACCATTTGTGATTGGTCTGTCAATAAAAGGCTTTTTATTCATAAATAACGGATCTGCAGTAATTCTGTACATCTTCAAAGGCATTTGGAGCCGTACAATTTTATGCAAACTCTACATAAAACATCGAAAGTCTCTCTCTCTCTCTCTTTCCTTTCCTCATATGAGATAACTTGGTTGGCGCATATATCTATGCACACACACACACAGTGGCTTTTGAGTGTGTGTGCGTGCATCCAGACACACGCAAATATATAGATACATTTACGATGTATACACCCCCTATTCACAGTATGTACATGTCTGAAAAAAGAAGCCAGGGCCACTTTCTTTCCTTCTCCAAATAGCATTTATACTGTACAACATTCAGTATTTACATTGATCATACAAGGCACAGAAAGTGTGGTGGGAAGCCAAAGGCCATTTGCTTTGCTTGAGGAGCTCTCCAATTCCTGTGTCGTTGCCAATGGCAGGGGCACGGCTGATGAAAGTGTAGCCTGGCGCATAGGGCAAAATAATGCCCAGAGAGTGACATCACAACACAAAGTGACGTCACCGTTGCATTTTCGTTTTCTTGGCCATAACATTTCCTAGAACGAAGATACTGCGCTCCAGTTTGATTCATGGAATTCTGCATGGAATGACAGGTCACAGGACAGTATTATTCTTACAAACTGCCATTTTTACATGAGTTGTACTTCTGTGTTCTCGTTTTTTGGCCATAAGGTTTGATAAAGATATTCCACTCTGGTTTGTTTCATTGCATTCTGCATTAAATTACCTTCCCAATGATATATAACCTGATTCATACATACCAAGGATTTCACCATTTTGGCCAGTAGTGTCAAGCTCAGCTTGCTGCCCCCCTTTAAAGCTTTTTGCCAGGTGCAGTTGCACCCCCCTGCACCACTATAGCTATGCCCCCGGTCAAAGGTATCTGTTCTCCAAAGGTATCCAGTTCCCTCCATCTGCTCTTTCTCCCGTGCTGCTCCTCATGCTTGGAAATGCACCCCGCAACACCTGGGGATACTTCCACCCAAGCTTCCATCAAATCCCTTGTGAAAACCCACCTTTTTGGCAGAGCCTTTGGCATCATGCCTTAGTCCCCATCCCCTACTGCAACTAAGCTTGACACGAAACTGAGACCTGAATCCTAACCAACTTTCCAGCACTGACACAGCTGTGCCAATGGGGCATGTGCTTCCTCTTGCAGTTGGGGGGGGGCAGTCATGGAGGCCTCCTCAAGGCATGTGTCTTCCCTTTTACTCCATGCTGCATTGCCCTTACCAGGGTGCTGGAAAGTTGGTTAAGGTTGTGCCCGGAGCCTGCAATCCTATGCACACTTCCCTGGGAATAAGTCCCATTGAACACAACAGGACTGGCTTCTCAGTAGACATGCATAGGATTGGACTCTAAGACGATCTCATGTGCTTCCCTGCCTCTGTTGCACCCCCTTTCTTTCCTCTCTCTCTCTCTCTCTCTCTCTCTCTCTCTCTCTCTCTCTCTCTCTTTCTTGTGTGTCGATTATAAGCTCTTGGATCACTACTGCATATGTTGTTATTGCACATCGATAGTGCAATAACAATAATTACAGAAATTGGATTTTCGTGTTTCGGTTCCAACATTCAATTTAGTTTTAGGGATATTGTTTTGTTTCTTAAACCCAAAACTCAGTACTATCCCTAACCAGGAAAATTAAAAGCAAGACAGAACATAATTTAGATTTTCCTCGCAAGCCCATAGGAGATTTGGTCAGAGACATATTTTCGGAAGTTCCTTTCAACTTTAGCTTTGGGTGTAGCCTCCAAATTCATTCCTGTGGTTTGCTTGCACTAGCCTCTCTGGAAGCATGCACATTTTGGAGCATTGGCTGCGGAGGTGGGCTTTGGGCAAATCCAAGGAACCCGTACTTTGAGGTCCAAATCTAGCACGCTTCTTCTATAGGGTCCTGAGAACCTCTATTTGCTCCCTGGGTAACTTGATTCTTTTTGGACTGATTGGCTGCAATTCCCCTTCTGGCGTATTAAGATGGGCAACCAATACTGCCAGCGGTATAGGAGGACCTGTGGAGTAAAGACCTGCATTGGTTCCCCCTGTCCTCCTTCTAATGGCACATTGGGTGCTACCATGGTTACCAGCATGGAGGATATTGGGGACCTCCTGGACAGGTAGCTCCTCTGATAAGCCAGATCTTTGGCCAATGCTTGACCTGGCCAACCCCTGCTGTTACCTTAGAAACACATTTGGGTTTGTTGAAGAATCATTTGTGCTTGGATTCTTCCACCATGACTGCTCCAACAACAAAACAGAAATTCTTGCGTTAGGTCAGTAACGGTTGAACATTAAAAGGTGTTCTGATAGAGGTCTGTTTGGATAGAGAGGTCTGTCTGGAACGCCATTGATGGTCTACATATGCATGTCCGTTTGTCTGAGTTTTGTGTTTCCCTCCTGGCAACTCAGTGGGAAGTGTTTATGGCATACCGTTCAGTACGAAGCTGGAAGATGTTGACTGTCCAGTGCAGAACTCATTCTCACCTCTGTGTAGGTAGCTCTCAGGACTTTGGCCTTGTCTACCTAGGCAGCAGAATGAGATGGCATTGTGGAATGCGGTGGTATTTTGTCCTACGTCCAATATGGTAGCTGAGAGTGAGCTGGATAAACTAGGGGTGGTTTTGACATGCTGTCTGGAGCAGGGGAGCAGAGCCCAGAATGAATTGGGAAATGAGAGTGGTCTGGGTTCAATATCTCCCCCCACTAGAAAAGTTAAACAAAAAAGGGAATCTGGCTCTCAGGCTCACTCAATGGTCACCATACACAGCAGGGATAGGAGAGATCCAATTGTGCCTGCCTTTACATCATTATAAAAGCTGAAAAACCAAGACAACAATTGGTACATTCATCTTATTGAGCAGCACTGTGCCATTTGTGCAGGTGATAACAGAGGACTACCGAAAACCCCTGACCTGCAATTGTTTCCAGTGCAGCTGATTAACTTGACGGCACAACCACCTACATAACTAAAGTGGGGGGAAAAATGTTCACCCAAACTATTCATCAGGTCTAGTGATACCAGTTTCATCATACATGAATGGGGGAAGATGACAAAAAGGGGCGTTTCAGTCCATCTTACATCTGATATGCCCTGCAGAGAGTTGTTCATATGGGGGAGCATTAAAAGGTCTCCCTAACTGCAGCTTGAAATGGCGCAATCCACAATATCGCCTCATTTTGCCGCATGGGTAGACAAGGCCAAAGTGTTCTGTATAGTTCAGTATAGTTCTGTACAGTAAAGTATAGTTCTGGCTCCAGGTTGCAAAGGAGCCCTGGGAACAATGATCTGGAATGAACTCCCATGGTACCCTCTAGCACAGTGATGGCAAACCTTTTGGGCTTGGTGTGTCAACACTTCGGAAAATGCTTAACTTTACTCTGCTGGCGTGTCAATCCCCCTCCGCCCCCCCAAAAAATAAAAACAGTTCTTCACATTCATTTTATTTAAACAAAAAAAAATAGTCCAATCTTGTGTGGTGCTATGTATGCTATAAAGAAACATCAAATAATTGCAAAACTGGAAAAAAATGAGTGAAATAAATTCAATTTTTGTCAGGTGTTGGTGAACACCGGTGTGTCACCGCAACTGTTGTGGTGTGTCACCTTTGCGTGTCATAAGTTTGCTATCACTGCAAACGGGCTGTTAGGGAGCCCTGGGAACAATGATATGGATTAGATTCCCATGACACCCTCACCCTTGACGGACATTGGGAGTTATTACTGCCACCAGTTCTGAGGATTCAGGAGTCAGACCAACTTATAGATGGGTGTGGACCCTTTGTTAGTGCTCTGTCTGGCTGACCCCTGCCAATTTGTCCCACCCACCCTGATCTTTCACTGATCAGAAGCATTCTAACACGTGCACGCTAAACATCATATCCAGTTTTACGTCCAAAACCATGTGCATTGCAGTTTTGTCAGGCTGCAGCAGCATCAAGTTAATTTATAGCCAGGTAGCTTTTGCAGTTTTACTTGCTGAGATTAAAATTCTATAAACTGAAAGGAACAAAAAAAAAAGGCTGGCTTGGTTGACTTCAGTGCCAAGTTCTGGGGTGTATGCCCACAAAAATCCAATCAACAAACAAATTGTTGGCTCTTTTTTCTGCTAGACAAAAGGGATTAACATAGTACTTCTTAAAAGTTGAAAACACATTTTATGCTTTTGAGATTATAATTGACTAGCTGTTTGCCCGCGGCTTCGCCCACGTGGAAATCGGAACGCAATAAGTCTACATCTTAACGCAATAAGAGTCCATAAACTGTCACATTCACTGAACAATGATAAACTGGAAGACCTGTCGAGTTAGCTTCCCTTAAAGATGACCATCTAAGATTCGAGTGGGTGCTGGAATGGTCTCGAACACCATGAGTCCAAGACCGGGGCCTAATGATTTCTAGAAATTTCCAGAAGGTTCTACAGAGCTCTATTCATTCCAATGGACTAAAGTTGGGCTTAAATGCCATCGGGACTATCCCCAATCAGTTTAGCGACCCCGAAAACTATGGATTTGACATGAATGTCGGTCATTGTGGACATTTTATTGTTCACCCCTTCTCACCCCCCCATGCCGATGGGGGCTGAACATGGACTCAGACGGCATCGGGAACGATCAAACGTTCATCATGAGATGAACGGGGTCGTCGTTCATCTCAGCGACCCCGAAAACTATGGATTCGACACTAATATCGGCCGTTTTCGACTATTTTTACATGTCACCCCCTTCCCAACCCCACCCTTAGGGGTGCCTTACCCCTGCAGTATTTCTTTCCAGATTGTAAGGCATACGTGTACCAAGTTTGGTGTCAATTGCTCCAGGCATTCCAGAGTTATGCTGGAACATTCATACGTACATACCCACACATACACGCACACACATCCATTTATATTTCCAAACCTTTCCCAGCCTTCTTGATGCCTTGAATGTAACCTTTTTTTCTTCTTCCTTCGAGTAATTTTACAGAAAGATATTAACCATAATTCACTGGAAGGGGAGTCTCATTTTATGAGTAAAAGCTTTAAGCTGTTTATATGGAATCATATTTATTTCTCTTTGAGAGTAAGTTTGGGAACATTTAGCAACTGTGCCGTTCAATAGCATCTTTGCCGTCAGAAAACTGGGATAAAAAGACGGTAAAATCAAGTGGAAGGCTTTGGCTGTCGATCTCACTATTTTCTTCTGTCTGCTTAATTACCAGTCTGTATTTAGAAAACATATTCGAGAACATCTTGAACGGTAATTAAGTGAGTGTTCTCACAAAAATCTTTGAATCTGAGAATGCTGGGGGGGAAATTTTAGGCAGTGTTACATTTTTAAGGCGGTGTTACATTTGTGACCATCTCTGTTTTAATCGGAAGGACTCCCACATTGATCTAACCATTGCAGAGAGCAGTTGGAACTCTGCTGGTATTGTTTAATGATCCACCACCGTAGTCAGAGCCGTCAGTGCGCACTGCAGCAGCCGAACACATGCACCCTTCGCCATAGTAATGGAATGTTACACAATCAGCGGGGCTCATTATTGCCCTGGCTGGTTACCATTATTCTGAGCATCATTTCCTACGCTGGAAACTGATCCATCCTACCAGGGTTGTGCAAATACTGCTCATTTGCCGGCACAGCAATTGGCACAGAACTCCACATCCCAAGTGCTTTAACTCAGAACTTGTATTTAATGGTAACCAGCTAGGGCAATACTGAGCCCCGCTGTTTGAGAAACACTGGGTTATTGAATTTAAGCATTGTTTCCTTATAGACATCATGAATTACTTCAGCAGTCACACTTGTACTGATAACTTCTATTTCTTATTGATTTTTTTTTCCAGCTTCCTGCAAATTCATGACATCAGTGGCCGTACGTTACAACGTCAGAAAGCACAGATTTGAAGATTCATTATTGGGACACGATGCACGTACGGCTAAGATCTTCTGCCCTTCTAAGGTACAGTGCCAAAAACTTTGAAGCTTTAAGGTAAAACTTAGAAGCTGAAGCAGCCTAATAATGTATTGTTCAAGATGGGATTCAGCATACAGAACACCATCATTTTTACCATCACCAGTCAAACTCCTGAAAAGAGATTAAGCATATTGATTCAGCGTTTCTGCAAGAGTTTAAGGCTGGATAAATCATCGGAGAGATAAACCTGAGTGGGTTAATTTGTTCCCGACGCTGTGTCTCATTCTTGCCCAAGTGTGACCCCTGGAATTGTACAAAAACTTTGCCAATTAGGAACAACTTTGCAAAGCGATGTCTGGGATTTTTACTTACACACACACACACACACACACACACACACACACACACACACTTTCAGAATGCTGCGCCCAAAATCTAGTGATTAAAGCAGGAACTAACTTGATGGCTAGAGATTAGTCAACAATAAAAACAGGAACAGTTTGGTTGGAAGGCAAAAGCCCACAATTTTGGGCAGCCATCCATTGCCCAGCCAATTTGGATTAATTTATAACAGTGCAAAATAACCGCTAAAGTACAATATGTCTTGATGAACAGGACTGTGAATTATTCTAGCATTTTACTTCCTTTCACATTCCTCCGCCCTGACAGCACCTCATTAGGAGTGAGAAAATAGGAAGAAGATCTTTGCTGTCCTTCTTGATTGTGTGGGTAGACCTTCTTAGCATAGCAGTGCTATGTGCTGCACCCTGCCATGGAGTAGTAGTCACGGAGGCCAAGGTAAAGGGTGGTATTGCCCTAACCCTACTGCTGGAAAATTGGTTAGGATTGTGTCCTTAGTGAAGCAGGCATACAGAAGACAGAAACATGGAATGGAAAAATGAGGTAGCTTGGAAGGATGGAATGATACGTGTGTCTCTGGCAGCATTACAATTTGGGGGTGGATCTGCTGTTTGGATCCTGTATTTTTTTTTTTAGAGAAGAGGTTTGCACCCCCAACACCCATTTTGCTGTGATCCACTACCTTCTCCAGCACCTGATCCCCACCAAACTCTGGAAAACAACCAGGAGTCGCTTTCATAAATCCGGAAGGGCCTTTCTGGCTGCTTCTGGAGGCCAGAGGAAGCTTGACGCAGCCTCCAATTGCATCCAGAGGGCTCCAATTGGGAACAAACTGGATGCAAGGATGGGTGAGAGGGCCCAACCCAGGACCCACCAAACATCGGGCAACCCACAGTTTGAGAAACCCTGCTTTAATGAGATGCTATATTGTGGATGCTGGAGTAATTCTACAGCCATTTCCTTGTTTGTGCAATTGCTCTGGAGTAAAGGTGGACCAAGTATGCTTATTCAAGACTAGGAGGAGATTATTTCCACTTGGATCTCCAATCACAAAAAAGCCTAGATGAGGGGTTCTCAAACTGTGGATCAGGTCCCACCAGTGGGTCGTGAGCCAATTTCATGTGTGTCGCGAAGCACGTAGGGCAGCCATATTGAAAATATGGGATGCTGCAAAGGGGGCTGTGTGATTATTTTGCTTGAGTCAAGGTTGTAAACAGGCTTTTTTCTTTGTGATTCACTTTTCTATTGGAAAATGGCTGAGAAATAACCCAACTTTTTGCTGCATTCTCAGGAAAGCAGCAGGCTCTGGCATCACAATGACGGCACTTGCAGCCGTGACTTCACTTCTGGTGGGTCCCGGACAGATTGTCAAAGTGGGTCCTGGTGCTAAAGGACGTTTGAGAACCACTGGCCTAGAAAGCATCCTCAACGTGCCTGCTATGAAAGCGGCAGAAAATCAAGTATGCACTGTTGTTTTCATGATAGAAAACAGATTGAAATGAAGTGAAAGTACACAGGAATCTTAAGCAGTGGAGCCAGTAGAATAAACAAAACATATACATAGGTATATGGATTGTACATCAATATAGATGTAACAGGGTGGGGGTAGGTGTACCAGTCTGTACCAGTGCAGAAGGCCAATGTTGGCTCACAGTTGGCAGTGTGCACAGTTGTTCTTTTGCTGTCTGCAAGAGGCTGCAGCTGTGTTGCCTCTGGCAGGACAGGAGCTATACGTTCCAACGGGTGGGCTGGCACTTGCTTGCCAGAAGCCAAATCAGTCCACCAGAACACTATCTCTGATTCAGAGGGTAAAGAGAGGCATATATCTGGTGGTTCCCAGCAGCTTTCCAATGAAATTATGCAGAATTCTGGGGGGAAATGTGTGTGTTAGTCTGATCACCTGAGATTTTGGATATGTGATTATATGGTGTTGCTCGCCTTCATTCAAAGGCATTTATAGTAAATTGCAATGAACCATATACTTAAAGGTAAAGGTTTCCCCATGACTGAATGGTCTAGTCGTGACCGACTGTAGGGGGCGGTGCTCATCTCTGTTTCAAAGCCTGTAGAGCCGGCATTTTGTCTGAGGACAAGCTTCCATGGTCATGTGGCCGGCGTGACTCTACGCCGTAGTGCACGGAACGCTGTTACCTTCCCACCGAAGTGGTCCCTATTTATCTACTTGCATTTAAGTGCTTTCGAACTGCTAGGTTGGCAGGAGCTGGGACAAGCAACGGGAGCTCACTCTGTCACGCAGTCTTGAACTCCCAACCTTCCAGTCGGTTTAACCTGCTGCGCCACCACGTCCCACCATATACTTATCTTCATGCTTTTGCAAATGGAATTTTGTGAGGAAGGGGGAGCCATAGCCTGACTGTACATTTTGGCTTATGAGTCATTATCTTCGGCATAACACTACATTTCCCATCATGCTGCTGTCCTTCCTCCCAAGGATTCTCAGAGGCATGACAGAACAATCGTTCATCTGCCGCACTGCTGCCTACCACACAAGTGGCCATTTCTTGAACAATCTACTTTGGCTGCAGGATTTCATGGTGAGGTTTTCGAGTTCTGAGTTCAAAGCCGGGGTGAATATAAGATTTCAACAAAGCCCCAAACCAAAATTGCCAACCATTTTGGAAAACGAAACAAGAAAAGAAAGAAATCATTCTCTCTTTGGAAGAGAAAGAAACCGAGAAATGGCCACTTGGCAGATCCACAATGTTGGCAGGTTTCAAAATTTCACATTGGTTGCTGGGGACCCTGGGGAAATTCTGTGCATTAAAGTTCCCATGGCACCTTCCATTTCTTCCATAAATGCTACTACTGGAACTGAAGCTTCAGGGTCACCCCCTGATGGGTATGTGGCATCAGCCAGTGTCCAATCTGGGGTGGAGTTGAGGTATGGGACGTCCACACTGGGGGTGGGGCCAGTGATGTCATGCACCCACTACGCACCACTACGCGAGTACCGGTTTCTAGAAGTTGAGCTGGCCTAAATCATTATTTGTTTGGCATTTGGACAAGTGCCAATCAAAAGTGAGTACCGGTTTCTAAATCGTTTGGATGACACCACTGGGTGGGGCGCAGCAGCTGTTCCTGAAAATATTATGGTGTGTTATGCAATAGATTCTGTTTTAGCCACCACTTCAAGAACCAAACCAGACACACTCACAGGGGTCAAAATGGCCCTTTGGCTGCTTCAGTCAACAGCTACACCTTTTCAGGTGTGAGATTCATGGCCAGGTCTTCAGATTTACACCCCAGATGGCACACACTGTAAAGTAGGCTTCTGCTGTGCCTGATATTCTAAGGTGCTTCTTGTTGAAGGAATGTTTAATACTATTACCCAATATATAAGTTGCCTTCCCCTGGGGACTATTCTTCCAGCTGGGAAAGAAAAAGTCAAGCATGATGCTGGTATCTGCCACTTTTATCCAGCAGGGCTGGTAGGAAATTGACAGAGGACCAAATTAAGTGGCACATTCCTCCTTTCCAATGTCATATAAACAACTCCCCTCCAATCAGTTTTAAAGTGGGGGGGAAGCAAAGCTGCTGTGCATCTTTTTTCTCATGGGTGAGTGAATTAGTCACCCATGGGTGGGATACATTTTGCTTTTTAAACTTGTGTTTGTTTTTTGCAAGTCTCAAAACTTGCATCCAATGTCTCAGTCTTTCCCACTGTTTGATTGTCACAATGATTCTCTTGTCTATTTCAGCGTGTCACTAGACTTGTCGATCTTCATTTGCTGCCGTCCCGTACTCCAGGATTCAAGGTTTGTTTGCTTTTTCATTTATACCTGTATTTGTGTGTGTGCACATGTGTGAACACACATGCACATGTTTGAACACACACACACACACACACACACACACACACCTGCCTTCTGTATCTCAAGATCTGATGCATCTTGATGTGTAGACCATAAAAAGCTTAGGTTGAAATTGTTTTGTAAGTATTCAAGGTGCTACAAGACTCTTTGTCTTGTTGCTGGAGAACACCAGTGTGGCCGAGAGGTTGCAATCAGATGCTTGGCTGAGATTGATGAGAAGCAAATAGATGAACTAGGAAAAGAAAAAACAGAGGATAGAAAAGCTGGACACGCCTAGACACAAGAGAGTCTTGAGGCTATTGCACAAAAATGGGTGGAGAATATTTTGCACATGAGAAAGTTTGGGTCATCATTGGAAAAAAAAAATCCAACCACTTTCAAAGATCCATCATTTCCTGTATTTCATCAGCTTGGGTGCTTAATGAGGTATTTGTCAACTTGCAGATCCACCCCAGTATGCCGAAATTGCTGGTGGTTGGGTTGGATTTCACCCAACTGGATAGTGACAGATTTTTTTTTTTTAACACCCAACGTATTTATTTTTGGCCACAGGGGGTCATTGGCAAAGACTGCACCAATTTCCCCTGCTGCCTCTGCATGGCCTCATTCTGACCTATTGTTCTTGCTGCCCTGGTCTAAATGCAACTCAACAAGCCAGTCACAAAACAAGAAAGAACCACCGCAATCCAAAAGCACAGCTAGACTGAAATTTAGAACTTGAAACACCTTTAAACATTCAATACTATTAACCTTTCACTCTCTGGGTTGCAGAAGTATTTATTCCTGCATATTTGGAAACATGAGCTCTGCCCTTATTTTTTATCATCAGATTTCACGATCTGGGGAGACATGATGGGGAGACAGTGTGGCTTTTTTACCCCCCCCCCTTACAGTAACAACTCAACCAAGAGATTATGTTTTACCAGCTGTGTCTGTTCCTCCAAGTGGAAACTGGATGAACGGCAAAAGGGAGTGAGCCATGGGGTGAAATTTAGAGGAAAAGGGCAGGGAGAACCATCGCAGACTCTTTCCTCCTTCAAGTACAAAGTCCAAGCCAGCTGTTAGTCCTTGAAAGGAAAGTGACAACTAAAGTCCGTTTTGTCTGCTGTAGCTGAAGTTGGACTCCTCCATGTGAGTTTCTGAAAGGCTCGAGATTTGAGGCTGTGTCCTTCCTATCTCTTCCAGGGCACAGGCTAGAGAGTCCAAATCCCCATCGTGCTGGTGTCTGGCTTCCCATAAGTCCAAAATGACTGCAGACGGGCTGCGCTGAGTGGCAAAATAAGACAGGTTCCTAAACAGGGAGAGAAGGAAAAGCAAAGGAATTAGGCCAAGAAGATTCTGACCCTTGCTAACTGGGCAAGAGGCACTTTTTCAAGCGGTGTGCCTCTTACAGTTAGCAGGGGGAGAGTAATTGTCACTATTCATCCCTTGCTGTTGTTCAGTCGCTAAGTCGTGTCCGACTCTTCGCGACCCCCTGGACCACAGCACGCCAGGCCTCCCTGTCCTCCACTAGCTTCTGGAGTTCACCCAATTTCATGTTCATTGCTTCGGTGACACTCTCTAACCATCTCATCCTCTGCCGCCCCCTTCTCCTTTTGCCTTCAATCTTTCCCAGCATGAGGGTCTTTTCTAAAGAGTCCTCTCTCCTCATGAGGTGGCCAAAGTACTTGAGCTTCAGCTTCAGGATTTGTCCTTCCAGGGAGCAATCAGGCTTGACTTCCTGGAGGATTGACCGATTGGATCTCCTTGCCGTCCAGGGGACTCTCAAGAGTCTTCTCCAACACCATAATTCAAAAGCATCTATTCTTCGGCGCTCTGCCTTTCTTATGGTCCAGCTCTCACAGCCTTACATTGCTACTGGGAAAACCATAGCTTTGACTATGCGAACCTTTGTTGGCAGGGTGATGTCTCAGCTATTCATCCCTACACAGTGTCTTTTCTAGTGGCTGTTGCTGGCGGTATTCTTGCATTTTTATTTTTAGATTGTGAGCCTTTTGGGAATAGGGAGCCATTTAACTTTATTTTTGCCTGTAAACCACTTTGTGCACTTCTTGTTGTAAAGCGGTATGTAAATCCTCTTTGATTTTTGGTGGTCCCCAAAACCTGAAATTTTTTTGGTAACAATTTAATTCATTTGGGACATTTATTCCCTGCTTTTCTTCACCTTAACCTGGGTAACTCAAAGCAGCTTACAGGACAAAATTTTAAACATTACAATGCAGACAGGCCCCGGTATCCACTTGGGTTCTGTTCCAGACCTAACTGTGGATACTGGGGATGCCTTTTTAAAGATAGGGAAACCTCAGTGGTTTTGCTGAAACAAGGGAGTGGAACACTGAACAAATCTCTTTTTAATAGGAGTTCCAGTATGCACGGTATCTGTGGATAATGGAAACTGTGGATACCAAAATCAGTGGATACTTGGGCATGCCTGTATGTCTACAAACACATAGTGCATATCTATTACAGTATCATTTCAAAAAAAATTGCTGTTTTAAGTGGCTCAGGGCACAATCCTAACCTGGAGTTAGGCTGGCACAGTTTGGCCAGTAAAGTTTGGCTGGCACAAAGTCCAATATAAAGCACGTTTGGACCACTCCTTGAGTCAGAGAGGCCAGCACACAGATGTGTGCGATTCCTCCCTGACTCTAAGAGTGGTCCAAACACACTTTACGGTGCCCTTTCTGCCAGCCAAACTTTGCTGGTCTAACTGTGCTGGCTGAACTCCGGGTTAGGATTGCACTCTCATTCAAATGACTGACCTAAAAGACGGGCCTCAGAAGACCTCCAGATCTGGCTGAAGATTTGGGGTTGGCACCCCCTGAAGTTTCAGTACCAGGGGCATTTGACCCCCTGGTTCTCCCTTAGCTATGCAACTTAAAATCACGGATGATTCCCCTTTAGAAACCAGGTCAGTGACACTAGAACTTTAGATTGGAGTGGAATGAAAAATTATCTTATGAGCATCCTTCATTCCTGATCATTTGCTTCCCCAGACATAGCCGGGAGGTATGCTGCCGCCCAAGCAAAGAGGGAAGAAAGGGCATTGTGGGAAAGCATCATTTCAGCTATCAACAGTTTAGCTTATTAGGGCTGAACAAACAAGGCGATTTGTATGAACATGACTAGCTGCGTCTAGCTGAAATGGTACGAATGTCTCAATGACATCCATAATTTAGTAACAAATCACCGTGGCGTAAGGAAATATTGCAGATTTGTATGCAAGAAGAGAGTACGACAATGCGCCTTCCTACCAGGGCTTGCGCTGTGCTCCGGCACAGAGCTTGGCTTTTCGTTAAGTTGCTTCACTTCATTAGCCCTTTTGCATTGCACTAAACTGCGAGCGCATGATTTATGGAGATGCTCAGGACATCTCGTTGCGAGGGACGGGGTGGAACAAACAGGGTTTGGAAGGCGTATTATTCTCAGGCTGTGCCATTAAGCTCGTTTTGTGACAAATTGACTTGTGTCTTTGCCTCTGGGGGATTTTGGGCCCAAGTAAGAGGGTGGCAGCAAAGGACTACATATGCATGTTTGCATTTACATACAGCCTCTTATGCAGAACCCATTCATGGGTGAGCCCCGGGAAACAGTCGGGTTCTGCAGAGCAAGAACTTCAAGGTGGAACAAAGGGAGAGTTCAGCCATGTGCATCATGCCTGCTCGATGTCACACTGGCTATGCAATCACCCGCACACAACCAATTTTTCCTATTTTCTCACAGCATCTCCAACACATTTCAATGGAGGCCGTGTGCAAGGTTCCGTCACAAGCTGGCATCACAGAGGAGAGGAGGCTGCCAACCAGAGCCCAGGGAGGACTTGCGGAAGGAGGAAGAAGAGCTCCTATAGGCAGGGGCCTCAACTCTGACCGTGAACATCGCACTGGCATTCAGGATCTTTAATTAGTCAGTGGGAAGGGAAACTTCACAACACTGGAAGCAGAAATCAGAGCGCGCCTCATTAATTGCAGAGGCAGTGAGATGGGGGCTAGTACGGCAGGGAAGAATAAAAGGGGAGCAGAAATCATATGCATGCTGAATGATTCACTGAACTGAAAAAAAGACTTCTGAGTTACAGGTGAGTCAATGCAGTGAAAGGGCTGCAGGAAGCACATTGTTAAGAAAAGGAGATAATGTGTGCCAAGGAAACTGGAACACTTAAGGCACAATCGTAATTACATGTTAGTCCTCTATGCAGTGGTGTGGCATGGGGGGGGCCCTTGACAGCCAGGTGCAAAATTCTTAGGGGCGCAAACGGCAGAGGCGCACTGAGGCCAGGAGAGCTTTTGCGCGTCTCCCCCCCCCCCCCCCCCCCCCCGTGGAGCCAGGGGGGGATGTGTGGAAGCCCCATCGCCAAGGGCAACAGCGGCATTGTCCTTGGAGGTGGGGCTCCTCCAACCTTGGCGTGCCTCCCCTGAACCTGGGGGAGGCACACGGAGGTCAGAAGAGCCCCGCCTCCAAGGACAACGCTTCCGTTGCCCTTGGAGACGGGGCTTCTGCGCGTCCCCTGGCTTCAATTGAAGCTGGGGGGAGATGCGCAGAAGTCCGCCCGGCCTCAGCGCGCCTCTCCCAAAGCAAGGGAATGTGTGCCGAGGTAGGAAGAGTCCCGCCTCAATTCTTAGAGGTGCAAATGTTTGTGCCTGGCTCCCAAGACACCCCCCCCCCGCCATGTACAGAAGCTCCATCCCCAAGGACAACCGAGGCCTTGTCCTTGGAGACAGGGCTGTCCCAGCCTCAGCACGCCTCCCCCAGCTTCAACTGAAGCTGAGGGAGACGTGCTGAAGCCCCGCCTCTGTTGCTGAAGCCCCGCCTCTGTCACAAGCCGTCATGGCGTCACGACACGGGGATGCAACGTGTGTCTTGCCCCGGGCAAGGCACGCTACGCCCCTGCCCCTATGCTGGCCTTTGAGTGTCACAAACATGCCTTAAGGTGTATTTGTGCCACTCTCGTGCTGGCTAGACCGCCGCAAGGACGCGCGCGCACTGGCTTGCGTGCGCCACAACAGCTCCAGGTAAAGTTGGCCGAGTGCGGCTAGAGCAGCTCCAACCATCGCCAATGTGTTTCCCTCCAGCCTCGCTGCCTTTTCATCTACTCCAGCCCAAACATCTTCGTGCAGTCCCTGCCATCTGCAAGGGCAAGAACCATCCTACCATCAGGAAAGGAGCAGGCTCTGGCATCACAAGATGGAGCCGAGCTGGGCCTCCTGCCTCCAATCTAAACAGGACCTGTGTGCCAGACTGGACACTGCATTTATCCAGATCCACAACCCCTAAGGATGGGGAGTGAAAGCCCATCTTCCCTTCCTGCTCCATGTGTTGGAGTTGGCACATCTGTCTGCTGTCTAGAGGGGGCAGTCTAATGTCTGAAGGGGGCACAATGTGATGTTCTATGACCCAGACCCTTCTTACCTGTCCTCTCTGGGATTCCTGCGGGGGTGTGGCCTTGAACTTATTTCCTTCCCTTCTCCTTTGAGCATGTCCCTTTCTTTGACCTCTGACCACCCAGCTGATAAGATGCGCATACCAAGGGCTCTGATGCCCTCACCATCTTAAGCACACCTCCATGCACAGCGATGCAGCTGTAGGGCCTTGCCTTCTAAGTGTTAGTTGTACCTCTGATCCTAGTCAGACACTGTAGATACGCACTGGATGGAACTGTGAATAAACCTTTCTTTTTGCATCTTTACCAAGCCTCTGCCTCACGTGTCTTTTGTTAATAGCAGTCAGCCTGGGTGAGGGAGGTTCCTGTGAGGTGATGCCTTAAGGTGGAAAATCCGCTGCTTGCTCTACTCTGCTTTCCCCTATCACCAATAAGAAATTTCCAATACCATGTACCTGTCTCGTCTAGGCTAAGACCATCATTATACACACACACACACACACAAGATTGCACGATTGATGTCCTTGATAAATTCCAAACACAATATGGGGCTAGAGGTCTTGGATTTTCTACACCAGTGGTTCCCGAAGTGTGGGTCGGGACACCAATAGCTTGTGAGCCAATTTCAGGTGGGTCGCAGCCATATTGAAAATATGGGAAGAAGGGGTGCTGGAAAGGGGGAGGGCTGTGTGGTTGTTTTGCTTGTGCCAAGGTTGTAAACAGGCTTTCCCCCCAGCTTTCTGATTCACGTTGTTATTGGAAAATGGCTGAGAAGTCACCCAATTTCTTGCTGTATTCTCAGGAAAGCAGCAGGCTCTGGCATCACAATAACGGCACTTCCAGGCACAATGTCACTTTGGGCGGGTCCCAGACAGATTGTTATTCTGAAAAAGGGCCCTGCTACTGTAAAGCCTGAGAACCATTGTTCTACACCTTTTGAAGCAGACCTCCATGCTTGAACATGTACATAAGAAGAGCCCCACTGGATCAGGCCAAAGGTCCATCTAGTCCAGCTTCCTGTATCTCACAGCGGCTCACCAGGTGCCTCAGGGAGCACACGAGACAACAAGATGCCACACCCTTGCACCTGGCATTCTGAAGTAGCCTACTATTAATGTAAGGAGATTGCCCAACCCATCGTGGCCTATAGCCCAGGATGGACTTTTCCTCCAGAAATCTGTCCAGTCCCCTTTTAAAGGCATCTAGGCCAGATGCCATCACCACTTCCTGTGGCAAGGAGTTCCACAGATTAATTACGCGCTGGGTTAAAAAGTATTTCCTTTTATCTGTTTTAACTCTCCCATCAGTTAGATGGGAGGGTCTCCCATATAGAGGCATCAACAGGGGGACAGGAGCCCTGAGGGTACATCGAGAAGGTATGTTTAATCCCTATGGTATCTAGAGGGCAGATTCAGATCAACATGTTGTCTAATTCCCTGTGTTTCCTTCTGTGGTTTGTAGAAGCACACCATTCATGCACCAGGGGGAGCATCGCCTGAGACGGTAAGGATTTTTACACATCAGCCGCAGAAAGCGACAGCTTGCAAACAATTGCACCCTCCTCATTTTGCTGGGCCTTGTAATGTGCAAAGTGACCCCTCTCGGTCACTTACGACAGAGATCCATGGGCATTACAGGGTAAATGAAAGAAGGAATTTTTTTTCCTACACACCAAAGTCTTTGGCCCTCTTTGCTGCTTTCATCGGTAAAGTCATCAGAGCTTCACCGCATAATTCCTGGCCAAATGTCACATCTAAGCTTCCTGGCTCGAAGGGCTGAGCTTTGTGTTTGCAAGGAACAAGCAAATATTGCGCGAAGGATTGGCCCAGTAATGAAAGACCGCAAGGTCCTGTGTTGGCGGCAACCCTCCGCCAGGCTCTTTTGCTTGCTCCCACAAATTTCACTTAAGTGTTTGCACATTGTGTTACTTTTCAGCTCAGTCCTATGCACTGTTTCATTGTTTCAGCTACAACGACCTCATGCACTGGTGAAAATGAGCTCTATTGATTTATCCTCAGCGTGATTTTTTTAAGGGGGCCTGCATTCATTGGATCAGGAGCATTCTGGGTGGTTCAATTCTTCTTAGCCTGCCCTTCAAAAGGGGCCACGGCAGTGGTATTCAAACTTTTTAGACCGGGACCTACTTTTTAGAATAACCCAACATATTGCTGCGTTCTCAGGAAAACAGCAGGCTCTGGACTCACAATGACGGCACTTCAAGCCATGAAACCACACTGGTGTGTCCCGGACAGATTGTCATTCTAAAACGTGGGTTCTGGTGCTAAAAAAATTGAGAACCACTGGACTGGGCAATTATACTGCAACACCATGTTACAGCACCACGGACAGCGCCCTGGTCCTCTGGCATCTCCAGGCAGGACTAAGGAAAAGCTACTGTCTGAAACCTTGAGAAGCTCCTGCCAGGCAAGGTGGACAAGTGCTGAGCTTGATGGACCAATGGTCTGATGCAGTAGAGGGAAGCTTTCTAGCACAAAGGTCACACTGTTTCTGGTGGTTTCTAGTGCCTTCCCACTTAATAACTACAGTAAACAACATGATTACAACCATCATGTACATCACCTACTTTCAAAAGTGTAACCGTCTCTTGAAAGCCTTGTCATTAAATAAACAGCAAGGAAGCACAAGGAACACAGCCAGGGAAAAGATAGCCAGCCAGCCACCAGCTCATCCTAGTTCCAACCACCCGCTTTCCCTCACCTGCATGTATCTTGGTCCCGGAGCAATGCAAACAGACTGGGAGGAGGCTAGTCATTCCAAGCATGCAGAGAGCATCCCGTTCCAAGGTGCCTCTGGCGGCTTGTTTCTTCCTTCCGCGCAGTTAGCGTAGCCAACTGAAAACACACGTGTCTGTATCCAGAAGGTTATTGCTGGTGATTCCAAACCGCTACTCGAACAAACGCCCAGAGTAGAAGGTTGGAAAGAGCCCTTCTGTTTAAAAGGGGCAGGGTTTGACTTCTGTATTTTGACTAATGGGATTTGAAACAACAACAACAAATCAGAGTGAAAAAAGGCATTAACAAGCTAGGGAACTGCTTCTCAAACGTTTTAGCACCAAGGCCCATTCTTTTAAATGACCATCTGCCCGAGACCCACCGGAAGTGATGTCGTGGCCAGAAGTGCCGTCCTTGTGAATGCTGCAAGCAGTTGCGTTATTTCTCAGTCATTTTCCAACAGCAAAGGGAATCAGAAAGCGAAAAAAGCCTATTTACAACCTTGACACAAGCAAAACAACCACACAGCCCTCCCCTTTTCCAGCATCTCATCGTCTCATATTTTCAATATGAGATGCCTTAGGTTCTTCGCAACCCACCTGAAATTGGCTCACGAGCCATTGGTGTCCCGACCCACACATTGGGAACCACTGGTGTAGAAAATAAACACCTCTAGCCCCATATTGTATTTGGGGTTTATCAAGGACATAAATCATGCAATCTTGTGTGTGTGTGTGTGTGTGTGTGTGTAATGATGGTCTTAGACTATGAGACAGGTACATGGAGCAGGAAGGGAAGGTGGGCTCTCACTCCCCATCCTTAGGGGTTGTGGTTCTGGATAAATGCAGTGTCCAGTCTGGCACACAGGTTCTGTTTAGATTGGAGGCAGGAGGCCCAGCTCGGCTCCATCCTGTGATGCCAGAGCCTGCTCCTTTCCTGATGGTAGGATGGTTCTTGCCCTTGCAGATGGCAGGGACTGCAGGAAGATGTTTGGGCTGGAGTAGATTTAAAGGCAGCGAGGCCGGAGGGAAACACATTGGAGATGGTTGGAGCTGCTCTAGCCGCACTCGGCCAACTTTACCTGGGGCTGTTGTGGCGCACGCAAGCCAGTGCTCGCGCGTCCTTGCGGCGGTCTAGCCAGCACGAGAGTGGCACAAATACACCTTAAGGCACGTTTGTGACACTCAAAGGCCAGCATAGGGGCAGGGGCGTAGTGTGCCTTGCCCGGGGCAAGACACACGTTGCATCCCCACGTCGTGACGTCATGACGCCTGGTGTCATGATGTCAGCAACAGAGGCGGGGCTTCAGCGCATCTCCCTCAGCTTCAGTTGAAGCCGGGGGAGGTGTTCCGAGGCCGGGAGAGCCCCGCCTCCAAGGACAACACCTTCCGTGTTGTCTCCCCCCGGCTTCCGTGTGTCTCCCCCCGGCTTCAATAGAGTGTCAGAGACTCTAGCTCACCATACGTATCTCCTCCATTGTGCCTCTTCCACTTTATCCTCAGGTTCTTGCTTGAATCACAGTCAGGCCAGCCCTCATTGAACAGTTGCTTTTCAGAATGCCTGTGGATTACCTGTTGATGCTGTTCTTCTGTGCTAACATCTGCCAGTCTTTGCCTTTGGCGCTGGGGGTGTCAAACGTCGCACATATCCTCTGCCGAATGGAGTGTGGGATCTTGAAGGCTTGGGGGCCCGTCTGAGCAGGAAAGTTGCTGTCATCATGTGCAAAGAAAGTGATGGTTTCTCTTTCATTCTGCATGCAAAACAGGATCAGGAATGGCTTACACAGTTGATCGGAAAGAAGACTGAGGGCCCAATCCTCAGTCCAACTTTCCAGCGCCAATGCAGTGCCAAGATAAGGGAACCAATATTCCCTTTCCTTGGCCTTGGTGACTGCCTCCTCCCATCGCAGGATACAGCAAAAGCACCATTGGCTGCTTTGGAGCTGGACAGGACTGGACCCTGAACACTCTCCAAAGTATCTTAGTGCACCCAAAGTCATTGTGCAGCAAGCTCTCTGTGAACATAAAAATAACCATGCGGTTCATCCTGTTAAGCAGGACGCAATGAGGAAATACCTCTTACACATCTAAGAGCTGCTGCAAGAAAATCACGACAATCCAATGGGCTGAACTGGACAGAACCAGGCCTGCAGGCTGTGGGTTTCAGAAAAGAAACAAAGAAAAGGAAGTGCGGAGGAACAGAGAGTGGTCACATGCTCTCGGCCACCACTCTCCACTCTTCCTCTCCACCACTTCTTCCTCTCCGATCTCCCCCATTTCAATCCCGGCGTGAAGGAGGAGACGCATGGAAAGAGCCCCTGCAACCCACTGCTAGTGTCAACTGCTCCATCAGCCTCATGAAAGGAGAGCCAGGATGCTGCAGTTGTTCCAGAGTTGGACTTAGAGCTGGAAGATCCAGGTTCAAATCCCTGCTCGGCCATGAAGATCCCTGGGTGACCTTGGGCCAGTCACTCCCTCTCAGCCTCACCCACCCCACAGGGCTGTTGTGGGGACAACAGGAGGGGAGAAACCAGTGGTGTCATTCAGCCGGAACGGCCCGGAACTCCGTTCCGTTTCCTCCGCGGAGGTCCCGGGCCGCTCCGCTGCCTCGGAGGACGGGCGAGCTGCTGCTGGGCCCGCCCGCCCTCCCTTGCGCTTGGAATCGCTCTAAAATGGAGCGATTCCGGCGCGGTGAGGCTTGGGGGGGCGTGGCAGCCCTCCGCCATAGGGGCGGAGGGCTGTCAATCATCCGAGCGTTCCGGTACCTGGCGCGCTCGGATGACATCACTGGGAGAAACCATGTATTCCACTTCCTGAGCTCCTTGGAGGAAAAGGTGGCATAACAATGTGGATGAATAAGAGCAGAATCCCAACCTGGAGTGAGGCCGGCACAGTTAGGCCAGCAAAGTTTGGCCGGCACAAGAGACACCATGAAGTATGTTTGGACCCCTCTCAGAGTCAGAGAGGCCAGCACACAGGCATGCGCCATCCTCCCTGACTCCGAGAGGGGTCCAAATGCCACTCCCTTGTATCTGGCATTCTGAGGTAAATTTCTAAGGTAAATATGAGGTAAATGAAGCAAAGTCTGGTCAGCACAAGGGCCACCGTAAAGTATGTTTGGACCCCTCTCGGAGTCAGAGAGGCCAGCACACAGGCGTGCGCCATCCTCCCTGACTCCGAGAGTGGTCCAAACGCC
>JAJKFI010034965.1:0-36432 GCA_029204185.1 Lerista edwardsae | reverse complement strand
CCAAAGCTCAAAAGAACGCGAAGCGAGGACCCACGCCCCTGCCCCCCAGCAGACCCACCTCCCATCTCAGGGCTGCCCCAGCATTTAGGTGCTGGCTGACTGTTTTCCGCTTATTCCCTTGAGAAGGCCGCTCAGTTGGTGGCGTTGCAGCACAAGAGGCCACAGCGCAGCGCTTGGCTGTTCTGAGACCATTGCCTGGAGAGCTGAGTGAACCACCTCCAAGCGCTCGGCCCCCAGCCAGGCCAGCAGCAGCCAGAAGGCCGACTCTCAGGAGCGTCAGCTGAGAGGCCCAGGTGGAGCTGGCGGGTGGACAGAGTGTGCCCGTTTTGGGAGGTAAGACCAGTGGCAGCCACAGGCGTACAGGCCGGTTCCGAGGAGGTGGATGCACAGCCCACAACGACACCTCCGTCCGCCCTGCAGGGCACCTCGAGCGCCTCAGGCGGCAGCGGGCCATGGCAAGGCAAGCCGCAGTCTTCCTGTGCCAGCCTCCTCCTGCCTCGAAGGTGCACCAGCTCTCAGTGCAGACCGACAGCAGTGCCAGGCTGGGCTTGCGCCACCCCTTAGCCGGCCGGCCTCCTAGCTCCTGCCTTGGGCCCCGGCATAGCTCTGAGAGGCAGGATCATGCTCTGTGAATGGAAAATGAGCGAGAAAGGCAACATGCAGGCGTGCCCCGGTATCCACTGGCTCGCCATCCACGGTTTCAGTTATCCACAGGCACAATGGATACTGGGACGCCCATTAAATAGGGGAGCATTTCACAATTTTTTGACCTTGTTGCAGCAAAACCACTGATGTTCCCCTATCTTTAAATAGGACTCCCCAATACCCATGGTTTCAGGTATCTACAGGGTAGATGTGATGGTGGTCTGGAACGGAACCCCAACAGATACCAGGGCTTTGTGTTTGTGGATTTTGGGGTTGAAGGACCCAATGTAATAGCTAAGCATGTGCTTCAGCATTGTCCCGATACATTAAAGGCTTCAGCCCAGGTTAAAGTGCACGTCTGAACTGGAACCTCCTGACCTCACTTGCCAATTAATGGGCAAACAGGCTGAATCTTGCTCTGAATCTCTGGGCACTGATTCCCCTTTCACTTCTTCTGGGTGATTCTGTCTTATAAGTGACATAATTTGCTCCTCTGGGACAGTGACATTGATGACCATTTCCTCTCTCTCTCTAAATAATTATTGTTAAGTTTTGTTTTATAAAGATTTAGTGGAATTTTACTGGCCAGTTAATTAATGCTCCAGGGACTGCAGATGTACACTGTCTTCCTAAGCATCTACTTCCCTGGCACGGAGCAAAATGCCAGCATTCCAATTAATGGTTTATAAATGATTTTTCAAAGTGTAGACAATGGTGGCCAAAGATTCCATGCGGCAATTGAACCAGAATTGACCTCCACTCTGCTTGGCTACAGTCATACTATTTCTGTCAAACTATTTCTGTATGTATATTTGTGCCATCAGGAAGTATAACACTGAGACTGAGAGGCACTGCAAAGTGAGAGGGAGAATTTTTGCCACGTATTTCTACTGAGAAGAAATAAATGAGCCCCTATTCAAAACTAGAAAATTAAAGCTGCAATCCTATATACACTTACCTGACAGTAAGCCCCTTTGAACACAGGAGGGCTTACTTCAGAGTAAACATATATGGGATTGTGCTGTAATTCTCACATTTTCCACCCCTGGACCTCAGAAAACACTTGTATTGTCAGATGATGGTCACCTAAAGCAAAATTCAAAGCAGGACTCATCGATGGAGTGTTCAAGCATACTTTACAGTTAAGTGTCCCTTGTGCTAGCCAAACTTTGCTGGCCTAACTGTGCCGGCCAAACTTCAAGTTAAGATTGTGTTCTAAATAATAAATAATAACGAAGATTTTTATTTCTGTATAATGAGTTGTTCACAAGGTCAGGTACTGGGAAATCTGAGTTGGTTCATTACAAAAAATAAGGGTTAATTTTACAAAAATTACCATTTTTACAAAAAAAAACTCATTAAATTTTTTTTCACAAAAAACTCATTACAAAAATTAATGGTTACTATTTTATGTGCAAAGAGAAAATAAAGAGAATAGAGGAAGACACGGACTATGGAATAAACTAGACCACAATGGTATAACCAAAACGAACCAGTATGGAGGAGAGACTGCGCACTGCCCAGGGCCACTGGTCTGACTATTCAGCTGCAGTCTCCCCAAGCCCCCCCCCCAGGCCCAGGCCTGAGCCACAAAGACCTGAGAGCCACACCAAAGTGACTGGAGAAGCCTTCCTTCCTCCAGAGTCACCCCACCAGCAGCCCAGGCTGGCCGGGTGACGCCCAGAGTACTTCTGCAGCACTCCCATTACAGCCACCTTTAAGTCTCTGAGATGAAGGTGGGTGGATAGAGGGACAGTAGGACTCTAAGGAAAAATAATTGAAGCTTGTGCTCAGTTGCCTTGCCTGAAGAGAACTCCGGTGCTTCTCACTTCCATGGCCTCCATTCTTCCTCCTCCACAGACTACTGTTTCCCCAGGGAAGGCTTTACATTCTGTAGTTTCTTAAACAGGAGGGTGGGATGCTTTTTCAGTTTGTCATGATCATCCAAGCACTTTAAGTACTAATGGAACTAGGAGTATAAATAGCTGCTTTGAGATTGGCCAAGGGACTCCTAATGGACAATATCATCTTACGCCAGGAAAAGGAGGGAGAGAAAGATGACACAAACATCACAAAGAAAAAGGATCTATGTGAAACTGAGAATCGAGACAGGGATGCAGGAGAAATACTACCCAAATCGGAGAGAGGCGGGTGGAAGAATGTCTTCAGGAGAGGGTAGATTCTGTGTCAGAAAATGAGATTTAATATTTAATTAACATAAGATATGGTGCTTTAAGTGTCTAAATGTCAAATACGATTGTTATTATTATAAATGCCAAATATGATTGTTGCTAGTGATGAACTTAGACATATCTCTGTCTTCTTCTATTAATTTCAATTTGACCCAAGGAGTTTAGAAAAAAACATGACTCTAGCTTCAAACTATGTCTCCATCTGCTTCATAAATAGAGGCTGAATATTCATTCCTGCTAGTACCATCAGCTTCTGTCAGATATGGGTCAGAGTTAAAGGAACCACAGAATTGGAAACAAAGACACATCCTCTGCACATGGGCATACTGTATACGCGGACTTTGGATCAACCAGCATAACGCACTGGGAGTTCTGAACCGAGGGGCGTATCAGTGGACTTCAGGCCCTTTATGCCAGCAGTTCCCAAACTGTGAGCCAGGGCTCTCCAGGGAGCCACTGAAACGACAGTAGACAGGGGAGCCGCAGAGTCCTCATGAAAAAACCACTGCCCTATACAATGTATAGCTGTGTTATTCAAACTGTGGGTTGAGACCCACTTGGTGGGTCGTGATCTGATGTCAGGTGGGTCACAGAAAGCAGCCATCTTGGAAACTGCAGATCTTACTCTTGTCGTATTCCTTTTGTGAGTGTTAATAGTCTGAATTTTCAAGTGAGGAGTTTTTGTAAATGTTGTTTTTAGTTCCGTGCTTTCCCGTCATGCTTTGTCCCCATCTCGCTTTCTGTCAGGGGTGTTTCATGGCTGTGCCAGTGCTGCACTCCCAGAAGGCCAGGGGCTCCATGAAGGCCCAGCCCTTGGACCGCTCTCGTCCTTGCTGGGCGCTGCTTATCAGTTCCTCTTAGTCCCGGCCATCTGGATGCCCTTGGAGCATCACCTGCCTGCCCGGGGACCCATGTGACCCACCTGGTTGCCCTTCGCTTCCCACCCTATTGGACTCTGAGAATCTCTGCATTGGGCTAGGCTGACACCTGCAATTTTGTAAAGGAACATAGACATGCAGTTCTATATTTTTTCAATTATTTTGAAAAAAGATAAAATATACCACGGCAAAGGAAGGAAAAAGATGCTTCTTGGAGTAGAACATGAATCAAAGGGTTAACCCCTGCTAACTGGACAAGAGGCACTTTTTCCAGTGGTGTTCCTCTTATATTTAGCAGGGGGAGAGTAACTGTCCCTCTTCACCCCTGCACAGTCTTTCTAGTGGCTGTTGCTGGCGGTCTGCCTTTTTTTAGATTGTGAGCCCTTTTGGGACAGGGAGCCATTTAACTTTATTATTACTATTTGCCTGTAAACCACTTTGTGAACTTTGTGTTGAAAAGTGGTATATAAGTACCTGTTCATTGATTGATTATGAATGCTATAGATGTCTGCTTAATAGCTACTTATTATTCTGTGATATGAAGGGAAAGTCTTTTCTATTGGTGGCATATTAGTTATGTTATCGGAAATGTACCTTTTAATTTACGTACCTTTTAATCACATGTTTAATGTTGGCAGTTTTGCACATGCCTCTCTAATCAAGTCTGAAGACAATCTCATAGCTTACTGTTTGTATTAGAGCAGTGGTTCTCAAACTTTTGAGCACCGGGACCCACTTTTTAGAATGACAATCTGTCCGGGACCCACCAGAAGTGATGTCACAGCTGGAAGTGCCAACATTGTGGTGCCAGAGCCTGTTGCTTTCCTGAGAATGCAGCAGGAAGTTGGATTGTTTTTCAACCATTTTCCAATAGCGAAGTGAATCAGAAAGAAAAAGGCCTATTTAAAATCTTGACACAAGCGAAAAAGCCACACCGCCCCCCCCTTTTCCAGCATCCCATCTTCCCATATTTTCAATGTGGCTGCTCCAGGTACATCGTGACCTACCTGAAATTGGCTCGAACCCACAGTTTGGGAAGTGCTGCATTAGGGTTTACTATTCTTTTGATCACCAGGATTGCACCCTCCATGCCATTCTCCTGGCAGCAATGCTGTTCATTGGGCTTGTGTTCATAAAGTTCTTTCAGAATTACACTATAAGGCTTCAGGTCACCTGAACTAGGCCTCAATTCTTCAAACCATATGCTTCAAATAGAAAAAGTATTTACATTCCACAGTTTTCTGCAGTTTCACTGATGGGAAAGATAAACGTTATATTAATGTTTTGTTCAGAATTGGACTGTAGAAAGCTGATTCAATGAGGATTTCCTATAACCTACAATTTCACTAGACAGTCAGTTCCTACATTCCCAGCCGTTTCCTTTGATAAAGAATGGTCATTTGGCTCCTGCATCCCCTTCCTGTATTATCTGAGGCTTGCAGTTTAAACTATCAGCTTTGTCGGGACCAGATTTTGAGTACAAAATGGAGCAATGTTCATACTGCATTAAAATCAATATCCAAAAAGTTCAGTCGCTAAGTCATGTCCGACTCTTCGTGACCCCATGGACCACAGCACGCCAGGCCTCCCTGTCCTCCACTAGCTTCCGGAGTTCGCCCAATTTCATGTTCATCGCTTCGGTGACACTATCTAACCATCTCATCCTCTGCCGCCCCCTTCTCCTTTTGCCTTCCATCTTTCCCAGCATGAGGGTCTTTTCTAAAGAGTCCTCTCTTCTCATGAGAGGGCCAGAGTATTGGAGCTTCAGCTTCAGGATTTGTCCTTCCAGGGAGCAATCAGGCTTGACTTCCTGTAGGATGGACCGATTGGACCTCCTTGCAGTCCAGGGGACTCTCAAGAGTCTTCTCCAGCACCATAATTCGAAAGCATTTATTCTTCAGAGCTCTGCCTTTCTTATGGTCCAGCTCTCACAGCCATACATTGCTACTGGGAAAACCATAACTTTGACTAGGCGAACCTTTGTTGGCAGGGTGATGTCTCGGCTTTTTATGAAGTTGTCTAGGTTCGCCATAGCTTTCCTCCCAAGAAGTAAATGTCTTTTAATTTCATGGCTGCAGTCACCATCTGCGGTGATCTTGGAGCCCAGGAAAATAAAGTCTGTCACTGCTTCCATTTCTTCCCCTTCTGTTTGCCAGGAAGTGATGGGAGTGGTTGCCATGATCTTCGTTTTTTTAATGGTGAGCTTCAAGCCAATTTTGGCACTTTTCTCTTTCACCCTCATCAGAAGGTTCTTGAGGTCTTCCTCACTTTCTGCCATTAGAGTGGTGTCGTCTGCATAGCTGAGGTTGTTGATATTTCTCCCAGCAATCTTGATTCCAGCTTGTGAATCATCCAGCCCTGCCTTCCTCAGGATGTACTCTGCATATAAGTTAAATAAGCAGGGTGACAGTACACAGCCTTGTACTCCTTTCCCAATTTGAAACCAGTCAGTTGTTCCATGTCCAGTTCTAACTGTTGCTTCCTGACCCGCATACAGGTTTCTCAGAAGGCAGATAAGGTGGTCTGGTACTCCCATCTCTTCAAGAACTTGCCACAGTTTGTTGTGATCCACACAATCAAAGGCTTTAGCGTAGTCAATGAAGCAGAGGTAGATGTTTTTCTGGAACTCTCTTGCTTTCTCCATGATCCAGCGAATGTTAGCAATTTGATCTCTAGTTCCTCTGCCTCTTCGGAAACCAGCTTGTACATCTGGTAGTTCTCGATTCACGTACTGCTGAAGCCTAGCTTGTAGGATTTTGAGCATCACCTTGCTAGCATGTGAAATGAGTGCAATGGTGCGGTAGTTCGAGCAATCTTTAGCATTGCCCTTCTTTGGGATTGGAATGTAAACTGATCTTTTCCAGTCTTGTGGCCACTGTTGGGTTTTCCAAATTTTCTGGCATATGAAGTGCAGCACTTTGACAGCATCACCTTTTAAGATTTTGAGTAATTCCACTGGAATGCTGTCAGCTCCACTAGCTTTGTTGTTAGTGATGCTTTCTAAAGCTTACTTGACTTCACACTCCAGGATGTCAGGTTCAAGCTCCGTGACCGCACCATTGTGGTTATCAGGAACATTGAGATTGGCCTTATATAGTTCCTCTGTGTATTCTTGCCACCTCTTCTTAATCTCATCTGCTTCTGTTAGGTCCTTGCCGTTCTTGTCCTTTATTGTGCCTACCTTAGCATGGAATTGTCCTTTGACATCTCCAATTTTCTTGAAAAGATCTCTAGTCTTTCCCATTCTGTTGTTTTCCTCTATTTCTTTGCATTGCTCATTGAGGAAGGCCTTCCTATCTCTCCTTGCTGTTCTCTGGAAATCTGCATTCAGTTGGGTATATCTTTCCCTTTCTCCCTTGCTTTTGGCTTCCCTTCTTTCCTCAGCTATTTGTAAAGCCTCGTCAGACAGCCACTTTGCCTTCTTGCATTTCTTTCTCTTTGGGATGGTTCTAGTTGCTGCTTCCTGTACAATGTTACAGACCTCTGGACAGGCACTCTGTCTACCAAATCTAAGCCTCTGAATCTATTTGTCACCTCCACTGTATATTCGTATGGGATCTGATTTAGGTCATATGTGGAGGGCCTAGTGGTTTTCCCTACTTTTTTCAGTTTAAGCCTGAATTTGGCAATAAGAAGCTCATGATCTGAGCCACAGTCAGCTCCAGGTCTTGTTTTTACTGCCTGTGTAGAACTTCTCCATCTTTGGCTGCAAAGAATGTAATCAATCTGATTTTGGTGTAGGCCGTCTGGTGAAGTCCATGTGTACAGTCGCCATTTGTGTTGCTGGAAAAGCGTGTTTGCTATGACTAATGTGTTCTCCTGACAAAGCTCTATCAGTCTTTGCCCTGCTTCATTTTGTACTCCAAGACCAAACTTGCCTGTTACTCCTATGACCTCTTGACAGCCTACTTTAGCATTCCAATCCCCTATGATGAGAAGGATATCTTTTTTGGGTGTTAATTCTAGAAGCTGTTCTAGGTCTTCATAGAAACGGTCAACTTCTTCCTCTTCAGCACCAGTGGTTGGGGCGTAGACTTGCATTACTGTGATGTTGAAAGGTTTGCCTTGGATCCGAATTGAAATCATTCTATCATTTTTGAGGTTATACCCCAGTACTGCTGTTCCCACTCTCTTGTAAAGCCTCCAACGATGAAGGCTACTCCATTTCTTCTAAGGGATTCCTGCCCACAATAGTAGATGTGATGGTCATCTGAATTAAATTCTCCCAATCCTGTCCATTTTAGTTCACTAACTCCTATGATGTCGATGTTCAGCCTTGAAATCTCACGTTTGACCTGATTCATAGATCTGAATTCATCTTACTTTGATTCATAGATCTGACGTTCCAGGTTCCTATGCAGTATTGTTCTTTGCAGCATCGTACTTTCCTTTCACTTCCAGACACATCCACAGCTGAGCTTCCTTCTGGTTTTGACCTGTCCATCTGCTGTGACCTGTCCATTTTGGGTGACCCTACATGGCATAGCTCACAGCTTCATTGAGCTACTCAAGCCCCTTCGCCATGACAAGGCAGTGATCCATAAGATAATACTGTATCTTAAAGTAAAACCTTAAAGTAGTCCTGTCCCTGCCTCCAAAAACAGCCTGGACTGTGGATTTCATGATCCACAGATAATGGATAATCTGGATAATAACCTCGAGCAGAACCCCTCTGGACGCCAAGGACAGACCCGTATGGCAGAACTGGAAAAGGTGCAGAAGGAAGTGAACAGCCTGATTAAAGGCACCTTCTTATGAGGAAAGGCTACAGTGTTCGGAATGAAGCCCAATGAAGCCCTTTATTCACCTGTAAAAGGCCTGTGGCCCTGTGACCCACGCAAGCCAGCATTTCCCTTCTCTTTGCTAAAAGGTTTGGGAAGCACTGAATCAATCATCATGGGGGCCAGATAAATAGTGTTTGGGGGGGGGGTATCCAGCCCAAGGGCCTGACGTTTGGCAATCGTGCTCAAAACCCTATCTCATGAGGAGTCAGTCCCATTATAGTCAGGTGGGCTTATGCCCTGGTAAGAGAGGATAGGATTGCAGCCTGAGTTGGTATTACTTTGCACGAACAACTGTCATGCGTTGTCACGGGGGGGGGCATTCTTGTGCAGTGTATTTGTGTGTGAGAGAGAACGGGACGAGTGTGTTGTGTAGTTATATAAGTGTGCGTGTGTGATATAAAAATTGCACGCTTGCTGGGATGACCTCAAGTACACCAGCTCGGAATACTCGTAGAAAAAAATTCAAAGTGAACGTTAACAGCACCAGGTGGTACAACAGGTGATGCTGGTATCCCTAGAATTGCTTCCACGGGGCCGTGTAGTACCAGCTAGCTAATTTGTCAACTTGAAATCCAACACATGCTTAAGGAATATACGGATGCTTACAATCAGTGCTTTTTTTTGTAAAAAAAAAGTGCAGGAACGCCCACCAGAAGTGACGTCATAAGCCGGAGGCTGGAGGAGCCCAGGTCTACCTGCGGCTGGTTCCTAGCCAGTGATGATGTCAGTGACCAGTGGGCAGAGCCAGCCGGTTCTGTACAGCGCCTGGCACCTACAGAACAGAAAGCGAAGAATCCCACCCCACCCCAATTGCAGCTCCAGTAGTGATGGGGACAGTCTCCCAAAGAAGCCCAGTGAAACGCTCTGGACTGGAGAGACAGCGGCAAAAGCCTTTCCTTGGTCTTCGCGGCTAGGCGAGGTGGAGTCATTCAAAATTGCCAGGGAAGTTGAAAACTGGCATGGGGGCAGCAGCCTCAAAGCCGAGGCTGGCTGAGCAGAATGAGGCAGGAACCTGTGGAAGGGGCTGAGGGGCGGCACCACTCCGGACGGCACCCTTGGGCGCTTCCCCACACCAAAGCCCGCTTATGCTGGGCAGGTCAGGAGGGCAGCTTCAAAAAATCCTGGCTCCCTCCGTCCCCTCCAGGGCCCCCCTCGATTCGCCACTGCACCCCCAGGACGCCCCTTCTCCCCAGTGAGCTGCAGACTCACCAGAGCGGCTGCTGACTCTATGTGTGTGGCTGGAGGGATCGAGGAAGGGGGCTGTGCAGGATGGGACTTCCCCACTGCAGTCCTTCCCCCTTTGCCCCTCTAGGAATCCGGAGTCGCTCCGTTTAACCCTCTGAGTGCTGGCCAACCAAGAAGAAAAGCTCTTTTCAGAGGAATCGGGAAAGGGGAGGAGTGGGGAAGCGCGGGGGACTGCATAAAAAAGGTGGCGGAACGCCGTTCCGGTGCGTTCTATTAGAAAAAAAGCCCTGCTTACAATAATATGAGGCAAAGGACCAGCAGTCAAACAGCCATGAAGTTATCTGGGAGTTGTTGGTAGCCTAGGGAGAATTTGGGGGTCACAAAAAAAGCCATGGTGCTGGGGCACCTCCAGCCATTTTCACACCTGGAATACAGCCGCCTTCTGGCCTTTACCTGCTTGCTGCCTGCTAACACTTCAGGCCTGGCACCTGCCTTACACCTGGCAACAAGCAGGGGAGAGGGCAGAGACTGGTGTCCAGCAAACTTCCAGCAAACCCTGAGAGAAATGGGAGCAGCCCCAGGAGCAGATGGCCGCCTTCTCTTACCAAGTGTGCCACGTCACACCCCAAGTCACAACCGCTTCTTATGCCCCTCTTATTCACTTGGTGCACCCTTCTCTCCCCCCTCCCTCTGTAGACTGCCTGCTAAATAAATTCACCTGGGGCCCAATTCTAGGCATGTCTACTCAGAAGTAAGTCCTATTTTAGTCAATGGAGCATTGTGGACAGGGTTACAGCTTGGGCCATTGCCCCTTTTCTCTGCAGCCTGCAGGGTTCCATCGAGTGGATTTGTCTCACTCTCCCTAGCTGGTGGGCAGGGGGGGCTCGCTCTTCCCAAACACCTGACACTGCAGTTTTCAACTTCTGGGTGATTCTCAAGGGTGACGGCAGGCGTTTCCCATGCGGGGCGAGAGAGCCCTGACGGGAGACTGGGGGCGAACACATACCCAACAAATGACTCCAAGTTGCCCGACAGGGGTATTACACTCCCCCCACCCCCACCGTGCCGGGCTGGTGATACTCCAATTGGTCCCAGTTTCAACTCTAAAAATTATGGTAAGTCTATGCCTGGAAGCAGACATAAATGGGCACATACTATTGGTTCAATTTAGTTGCAATAGCATTCTAGCATGAGAATATAATAATATCCACAACGAAAATTGGAAGTGCCCATTTTACATTAAGAAATTTGGAGGCTTGGGGAGCCCTCCACAGGCCTCCCCCTCCCCAGACTGCAGTGTTTTGCTCCTTGTTCCTTGCCACAGCATGATCCTGGGGATTGCATCACTGCCTTCCCCCTCCCTGCCCCTTAAAGGGGCAACCTCAGTGCATCCCTGGGCTGGTGGGTCATGACCCACCAGTTTGGGAAGCACTGGATTGGCAGATATGTTGTCCCAGTGACAGGATCAATGCATTCTTTACAGCTGTGTCCTGGCATTGGTCATTTACACCTGTACTTGCACCCTTGATATTTGTGTCCAGTAAATATTTATATTAGGTGAACTATTTTATTTTTAAAATGCAAAGGTAGGGTTAGGGTTAGGGCTGGGATAAGAGGCATCTATAACATGGCATTTGTTGCCCAGTTGTCATGGGAAGCAAATATCCAGGACACAAAAACAAAAATGATACATGAATGTCCAAGAACGCCAGTGACCAGGACGCATCTGCCTAGGAGTCCTTGTCCAGGTGCAAACACCAACATGCGAAAGGGATCTTGGAGTTGCAGTGGGTCACAAGATGAACATGAGTCAGCAGTGTGATACAGCTGCAAAGGAGGCAAATGCCATTTTAGCCTACTTTAATAGAACCGTAGCTTCCAAGTCGTGAGAAGTTGTATTGTGGCTCCACTTTACTCCACATTGGTGCGACCTCACCTGGAGTGCTGTGTCCAGTTCTGGGCACCTCAGTTCAAGAAGGATGCTGCCAAACTGGAGCAGGTTCAGAGAAGAGCAATGAAGGGGTTTGGAAAAGAAGTCCTATGAGAAAAGGTTGAGGGAACTTGGTGTGTTTAACTTGGAGAAGAGAAGGCTGAGAGGGGATCTGATAGCAGATGTCTGAAGGGCTGTCATAAGGAGGAAGAGACAAATTTGTTCTCATCTCCTTCAGTAGAACTAGGTCAAAAGGGTACAAACTGCGAGAGAGGAGATTCCGGCTGGCCATCAGGAAGAATTTCTTGACGATAAGGGCAGTTCTACAGTGGGACAGATTGCCACTGGAGGGAGGTGGTGGATTCTCCCTCACTGGGGACCTTCAAGCAGAGGCTCGACAGGCACCTGCTGGAGATGCTCTGGGGGTATTTCCTGCTCCAGGCAAGAGGCTGGACTAGGTGGCCTTGCAGGTCCCTTCCAGCTCTGTGATTCTACGTCCTGATACCAGCGGGGCCTTTAACTCCCTATGCATCAAATTATAGAAGTAAAAGTTGAAAAATGGCCCCCTATTGACTTTCAATGTCTCAGGGAACACCCCAATATATGTGGTGGGAGGGACAGCAGCACCCAGTCTCCCTGCTCAGCTGCTATACAATGAGGTCAGGGCCAAGAGGAATCCACCCGCACCCCCACCCCCACCCCCACCCCCACCGCCTGCTCAGCTGTACATTGTTTTCATCTAGAGGTTTCTAGAAGTCCTGCAACCCAAAGGTCTTCTTGCTATTTCAAGGTCTGCTGTGGCAAAACAGTTTAAAATCTCATTTCCTTGCAGGAGTGCTTTGTGCTTAAATTAAATTATCTCTGTATGAAAGGTAAATGCTTAAGGGAGATTAATTGGCTATTACACTGTGAAAGAGAGAGCCGGGCAGTCCCCGTCTGAGCAGTGAGCCCCAATTGATGGACCGGGCAGGTGAGTCTCTCCTCATGAGCACTCAGGTGGAAATAGTAAAAAACCGCCACTGCCACTAACCCCAAAAATCATTTAAATCACAAGCAGCCCCAGGCGTCATCTTCCTTCTTCTTCCGTCTGAGTCTTGACTCGCAGGGGGATGAGCTTCGGTGTGTCGCGCAGTTGACACGCCTATTGCGGCTGGTGCATATACGATGTGAATCGGCTGACAGAGTGAGCTGCCACACGCTGGTGTACCGGCAGTGATGTCATTCAGGGGGAAAGGACCAGAACGGGCATTCCGGATCCTAACGGGCTCCGTGGCTGGTTCCAGGTGCCAATCCAATCAAGACAAGTGCCAATCAAAAGTGAGTTCCTGTTCCTAAATCATTTGAATGACACCACTGTGTACCGGGTATGTGTGTGTGTGTGAGTCAACGGGTGCAAATGCCGTGGGGTGCCATGTGGGGGCAGTGTGCCACCACCATCCACTCCCCCCCCACAGCACCCCCTCAGAGGCGCCCTCAGCCACCACTTTTTCCTGGCTCTGGAATTGTGCCAAGAGCGGCTGTGAGCTCTCCGCCTCTCTGAAGCCAATTCTGCACCAGTCTGAGGTTCATCCTTCCCGTTTTGAAAAGTAGGGAAGAAAGGGGCGGACGCTTATAGCAGAACCTCCATTTTTTACTCTCCTGAAGAAAACAGGCCCCATTCTGAAGGTGGCAGAAGTAACTGCAGTGACCCAAGTACTTCTGGGTCAGGGGGCGGCCCTCGTGCGCCAGGCCCTGGGGCAGAACGAGAGCCCAGAATGCCAGGGCTGCCAGGGCAGCATTCCACCGGAGCGAAGGCAGGCAGCACCAGGGACCTGCCCGTCTGAGGCAGAGGGGTTTGTTCCCAGTGACAAGGGTCGGACTGCAGCCTAAGGGCCAAATACTACCCAATTTCCCAGCCCTGATTTAGCCGTCCCAGTGGTGTGTTTGTGTGTGTGTGTGTGTGTGTGTGTGTGTGTGTGTGTGTGTGTGTGTATGGTGGGGAAGTCCTAGGAAGCCAAGGGACATTTGTTTCCTTACCCTGTGGCTGCGTTGCAGCTGCATCAGTGTAGGAAGGTTGAGCAGGATCGGGCTCTTGGTCTTACTAGGCTTAATTCTGTGTAAAATAAACAACACAATGTTTAAAGTAAAGCTGATACGCTTTACTTGTGCCAATTCTGGGGCTTCACCATTCATTAATCTTTCAATAAAAAGTCTATTAAGCTGTTGAATATGCAGCAACACACAATGGCATGTTTATGCGCATACTTTTTCATGTATCCTACTTCCACGCCCGTCATGACTGAATCCCATTGAGATCATGTTATATATCATTCAATAGACCCCATTTTCTACCAACAATGCTTTTGCGCATCATTTCTAAGGTTGCATTGTCGCAGCGTCTTTCTTAGGCCCTGTCGGCCCCGGCGACACCCCTGGACCCCCCGACCCCCGCCGAGACTTACCGGAGCCCCCAGGAGGGCGAAGAAGATGACGCCCGGCCCTCCTGGGCCAACGCAGCAGAGGCGACAGGGGGACGATGGCAGGCCAGGCCAGGGAGCCCCGCACGCAGCGGACCCCCCCGGGCCGCCCCGAGACGCCGGAAAGGCGGCGATCGTGCCGTGGAGCACGGGGCGGCCGGGCCTGCTTTCCCCACGGCCCCGACAGGGGCGGAGGCCGACCGCCGTGGCCCCGCGGCGGGGTCTGTGAGCGGGACCGCGCCTGGGGAGACCAGGGCGGGCCGCGGGGACCCCGCCGGAGCCATCGCCGCGCCCGCTATGGGTCCGGCGGGGGCAGATGGCTCCGCGGGCCGGGGAAGCCTCCAGTAGCCGCGCAAGCGCGGCTCTGGCCCTGACCCGGCCCCAACGAGACTACAAAGGGAGATCTCACGAGATCTCCCCTTGGAAGTCTCGCCGGAAGGGGCGGATCCCCACCCCTTCCAGCCAGAGCTCATAAGGAGCTCGGCAGGGGAGGCGAGCGGTCGCTCTCTGAGGCTGGGCGAAGGTCCGGCTCTCTGGGAGGCCGCGGGGACCGGCCATCCTCCTCCCCTGACGACCTCCTCGAGGGGTGCTCCGGAGACCAGGGGCGAAGACAATACCGCCCCTGAGGGGGACCCGCTACTCCGGGCACTCCAGGCCCGACAACCGGGCCTCTCACCAATTGGGCGCGGCTGGCACCCACCCCCGCCCCCTTACCTGGTACTGACTCCCCGGCAAAGGGGAGAGCGCTGGGGCAGGCGGGTGCCACGTGACAACAGCCCCGAAGAGTCGGGGGGTCCCGACGCGGGGGGTCACCCGGGCGAGAGAGAGAACACCCCAGCACTCCAGCCCCCACCTCCCCTTTTGCCTGAAGGAAGGAGACGTCGCTCTCATTGAGCCTACACGCATCTCCGACCAAAGAACTGTATTGACAAAGGGGGGCCCGTGCTGTAACGTGGCCCCTGGGTGCTGGACGCCCCCATGAATGTAAAAGTCCTCTCTAGAATAAAGACAGGATCCAGAGGTGCCAGCTTCGAGCCTCGTTTATTCGCACGCAGCGACCACCCGAAGCGCCAGCGCTTACATAACTTACATCGTCCACAGATGTCACTCCCCCCTAGCGACGCCCCCATGGACACCGCCGCGACAGGCCCCCAGAGGAGAGAAATGCCTTGTGCAAAATTCAAGGTGTTTTCATATGTGCCTGATTCAAATGCAGGCCAGAGGTAGAAAGGTGTGCACCTGCTTTCCCGTGCTGCCCATGGTGCTTCTGTATGGATTCCCACGTAAATCAAACTCAGAAATTGCCTTCTCCTAAGAATAACACCCCCCAACTTTTTTTACTGAGCACACAGCTCAAGCCATTGCTCCTTGGGGGGGGGGGGTGGCTCCTTGAGTAAGAACACTGTGGAGTAAAATTCTTTTTTGCAGTGGAAGTACATGCTAAAAGAGCAGCTGAGGTGTTTTGCAGGCTCAGCATGACATCGTGACTTATGTTCCTGCACCCTCTAATGAAGTGGAGGCAGAATTCTTCAGGAAGAGAAGTCTGGAGGGGAGGTTTGCCTCTTTGACCTTTGAAAGACATGAACATAGCCGGAAAACAGCCTTATATTTACCATTGAGTTAATAAATGCAGAAGTTTATCTTCACTGTAGCCTTAGCCTGAGAGGAGAGCCATGTCTTGACCTGTTCAATCTCTCTGAGGGGTGTGTGTGTGTGTGTGTGTGTGTGTGTGTGTGTGTGTGTGTGTGTGTGATAACACTCAATGACAAGGAAGCATTTTGGAATCAAGTTTGCCCGTTGGACAGTCCGCCTGAGGAAGATGCTCCCTGCTTTCCATTGAGCTGCCTGCAGGGGGCACCACCTCTGCTCTGCAGCCTCAGAAGAGAAACAGCAGATCAGCCGTCCCGCCTTCACCTGGCTGGGCGTGTTTCCTCTTCACACACAAGCACTGCTGGCCAACCTCCTTTTAGCATCCATAGTAAGTGTTGCCTCCCCTGTTCCACGCCCTTGGAGGAATGTGGAGGAGGTGGGCAAAGTAGTAGTTTTATTATCCCAGGGAGGGAGCTGCCCCTCCTCTCCCTGGTGGATATAAACTCTCTGGTATTTCAGGACAGTCGTGTATTAGTGACCTGTAACTGGCCAGTGATCAGAGAAGATGACCAGGAGCTTAGCAAGCCAGCAGGTTTTCAAACTGGAGTGTTGTGACCCCCCCCCCCAGCCTGAAGAGCCCAGCTTGTTTCCCTTTAAGAGGCAGGGTGGGGAACGGCAGCAAAAAAAATAGCTATGATGGAGTCGCTTCAGGGCACATATTTGGACTGGGATGTACCACAAATGCAAATTTTGTACCACAAATATTGTTGTTATATAAGCCAAGACTGGATCCTTCAGCTGTCTTTAGCTTTCTGGCATCCTTAATTTCAAGATTTTACTTCCACAAAAGGATTAGAGATACCCAAGCAGTAAGATTGAGGGCCCATTCCGGAGGCACTTATCACCAGTGGAATGTTTGTACTATCAGCTTAAAAGTGTCGCGAACAAGCATGTTCACGAGAACCCCCTCCAGAGCTGGGCAACCTGAAATGGGTCTCCTTGGCTCTGCACCCACCAAACGCCATTTCAACACCACTGGAGCTCTGGGTGCTGCCAGACTCAAAACGCAATCCTAACCTGGAGTTAAGCCGGCACAGTCAGGCCAGCAAAATTTGGCCAGCACAAGGGCCACCGTAAAGTATGTTTGGACCACCCTTGGAGTCAGAGAGGCCAGCAGACAGACGCATGCCATCCTCCCTGACTCAGAGTGGTCCAAATGCACTTTATGGTGGCCCGTGTGCCGGCCAAATGTTGCTGGCCTAACTGTGCCGGCCTAACTCCAAGTTAGGATTGCACTCTCAGGATTGTCAGCCTGGTAATTCATTTAAACTAAGCAATGAAATACTGCAAATTGTTGTGGCCAGATAGTCAGGTTCCCATCAGGATAACATGTTTGTAGGAAGCAAATATACAAGGGGAAAAGTGGATCTAAACAACTTCCTTCCATGCTACTACATTACATTTATCACTCAAAAAGCACCAGGATATTCTATTTTATGGATCTTCTGGGAAAGCTTTGTTAGATTGGCTTTCAACCGTGCAGCCGAACCATGCAGAAGGAGTTTGACTGAGTGGTTGAAAGGTGGGCAATTTAAAATAGCTGACAAACACCTTCTCAGCTCCACTAACAAGCCAAAATGATAGTTCTTGTAGCAAGCAGACCTCTGGCCAGATGACTGAAAGAAAGGAATTAATTGACAGGTCAGCCTTGACATGTGATTGCGCTGAATGTGACCTGATTTCTTTCACTTGACTATGGAACGGTCAAATGATGTTATTCCACTGGTCTATTCTGGCTAGTTGATATTCTGGACAGTTGACATTTCCCTATTATAATGATCATCTTTTTCTCATTCTCTGTGAAGACCAACCCAAAGCGTGGGCTGGGGATGGGACAGTCGCACAGGTGCGCATTCCGAGCCTGACTCCGGCTGTCTGGAGACACTGCGTTGTATTCTGCACGGTAAACTTCAGAGATTTCCAAACCTCTGTTTTCATGGCCCACTAACCTTTGCGTTCTGCTGTTTGGGCCTCGCCTCTTTCCTGTCACTTTTGGCCTCTGGAAGACTCATCTGGGCTCCACAGCTCTGTTTCTGGGGCAACTTCCTGTAGTCACAGATTTTCTGACCCTCTTTCTCTGCTGGCAGAAAAAGCCATTTATTACTGCCGGCAGTTGCCCTCGGAACAGAG
Source organism: Lerista edwardsae (assembly GCA_029204185.1). Taxonomy (NCBI): domain Eukaryota; kingdom Metazoa; phylum Chordata; class Lepidosauria; order Squamata; family Scincidae; genus Lerista; species Lerista edwardsae. Next base: position 18,582 of record JAJKFI010034965.1, on the reverse strand, counting down.
ACGCGGGACGCAGAGGCAGCGCAAAAGAATGTTCAGCCATTTTCAGCTGCTGGGCTTCAGCCTCTTGCAGCAGCCCTGCAGGCCCTTCAGACACAACCTTCGAGCAGCGGAGGGCTCATAACACGAGGCCCCACATTCACCAGGGCTGTGGTTTGTTATTTGTTTGGCATTGAATGATTGCAATTTGTCACCCTCAGGGACTGGGGAAGGTCATCCTCTCAGCTCCTCCAGTAGTAGTCATGTGGTTGCTATGAAACTAGGAACGATGCTTGTATGGTCTATGAATCAAAGTGTTGCGCGGCTACACTCATAAGAACATAAGAACATCAGAAGAGCCCTGCTGGATCAGGCCAAAAGGGGCCCATCTAGTCCAGCTTCCTGTATCTCACAGCGGCCCCACCAGGTGCCCCAGGGAGGCACGAGACAACAAGATGCCTGCATCCTCCTCTTGGCTTGGAAGACAGTTTTGCAAAGACTCGGGGCGCAACCCTAACTTGTGCCGGAACAGCAAGGCCAGCAGGCCTGCCCCGTACCCAGCTCAGGTTGGAAGGCTGCTGGAGCCTCTCTGGGGCAAGGGAGGACAAACTGCAACCACTCAATGCCCAACACTTGAACAAAGAACAGCAACCCTGGCAGATCTCGGCCTGTTGTGAGACCTCTGCGGTCTGGTTGTTGCCGTCGAACCAAAGTGCAGCCATCTTGAGACTTTCGTCTGAAGTCTCTCGTTTAAAGTTGCTGACGCAGGTAACTTGTTTCTCATTCTTTGCTCTTTGTTCTCACTGAATGGCCCCCGTGTAACTTCCTCTATCCAGCGTTGCTAATTCTCACCATAGATAGAGAACTGGTTCAGGCTAGCAGAGCCTTATCAGAATGGTCACGGCATATTCTCAAGGCCCAATTAGCTCAGAGCATCTTGTGTCCCAGCCCCTGTTGGAATTTTCCCTGTTGTAAGCAGGAACTTGGAGGAGGAAGAGGAGGGGGGTATAAACATGCTTGTAATGTATTTTTTTTTTGTCTTTTTCCCTGCCTTTCACAGGAGACTGACCCGCCTGCGCAGGTGTAATAAACATGATCCTCATACTCTCTCGTTTGGTTGTTTGCCTTTTTAAATGCATTCTCCACGATAGAAACTATTCTAGGCCGATTTTCGGAAACATGGTAAAGGCCTTAGGCTAAGGTGACCAACCGTCCTCCTTTAGGGAGGACAGTCCTCCTTTTGTAAGTTCTGTCCTCCCTCGAAAAGTGTCCTCCTTCATGTCCTCCTTTTCGATATTTGAAGACTAATCTGTAAATCTCCGTATTCGATCGGTGCCGATCTGATCCGTTGCGTGTGATGTGACGTATTTGTATTTGACATGACGATTCGTCAAGGCTCGGTGTAAAGAGCAAACAAGAAAAAGCTAGGCCCTGGCTTGACTTTATTTTGAAAGAATGGTAAGACAAGCAGGATTGAGAGAGCTTATTTCATTGGTTGTTTGCAAAAGGTGTGAAGTTTTAGCTGGGGTCACGAATGCAAGCTATTCAGAAAGGTCACATGTAGCTAGTGCTGAAAACAGGAGATGGCCCCTTTACCCTGATAGGCTAATTGATTGAGCCTGCGGGGTGTGGCCGCACAACCACCATCAAGACCTTCCAAACTGCAAGACTCCTCCAGATCATCCTCCAAGAAGATCATCAGACCTGATAAAGCTTGCAAACCTGCAGACTTCCCTTTGCAAGACTGGAATTGCTGTCTGAGGAACAAGGTGAACAACTAGGGCCTAGTCAGCGATAGGAGCCTAGTTTTCTTTGTTTTATAAGGTATCCCTGTTATTTCTAGTATGCTTTCTTAGTTGTGTAGCCCTTGTTTATCAGTAAATTACAATTAAATTTACTAGGTTGTCTTTGGAACCAGATAAGATTCAGTGGCTAAAGTGGGAGGCTTACCCAATTTTAAGTTACTCATTGGAAAAAGTCCCTGTAGTTGGGACTTGTTTAGCCTGGGGAATTTTAAGGTTAAGAGGAAGTATTCTTAACTTTGGGCCCAGACTAGCAGCAGTGGTTGTGAGCCTTGTTGTGCTTAAGGTCACACGCTGCTGAAAAAATCACAGACTCATAGGGGCCCGGAACTGATTAGAGGGCATATGAGCTTGTGATTTACACTCGGTACAGTGAAGCGAGACCCATTATGAGATGCATGCGCTCCGCACGGGAGACCTTGAGAGAGAGCACCGCGCACAAGTGGCTTTGTTTACTTCTTACCGAAACACGACACGGCACATACACACCCAGTAGACTCATGGTAATTATTTCTTTCTTTCAGTGAATATTCAATCATACACAGGTAAGCACAATTCACGTTTTAGTAATTCATTATCTATCTAATAATTTCCAAATATGTATAATTTTATTTACAAGTTTATACAACCCTGTTGGCATGTAAACATAATTACAATATAAAATGTTACACATGTTTTTATTATGCATTTACCATATTATAGTGTATTATTGTTGCAATTAATACAATGTTTCTTTTATTTATGATATTTTTTTCTTCAATGTATTTGTGTCCTCCTTTTCATTTTAAAAAAGTTGGTCACCTTACTTAGGCCTAAGCAGCACTTTGGAGTTTTCATCTAAAAGGGTTCATTTATGCAGTGGAGGAAGACAATTTAACTCTGCTGGGTTTCCTGCTAAGTAAAGTGGCGCAGGATCAGGCCGTGCACTGGACAATTTCTCTTCTCACTGCTACTGAGGAATTGCAGTGTGCATTTGAGCTGGTTGCCAACATACGTAATTCGTTCTCATTCATGGTACGAGTCTAAAGCCCAATCCTAAGGGTGCCTGATAGTGCGCGGGCCTGCAAGTGTCGCAAATGTGCCATAAAGCAAGGATGCGCCCCAGCCTCCCTGTGCCACAGGCCGACCCAGGTAAGGCTGTCCAATCTAGGCTGGCACAGGGCCCCGGGACGGGCAGGGGGAGGCCCAGGGAGGGGGCGAGAAGGTGGACCCATGGACGGGCCAGCCCAGGGAGACGGGATCTGGCACTCCTCTGGATCCTGTCCTCCGGCCCCGGCCTGGTCGGCCTTGCTGGCACAGCTCCGAGTGGCCCGTGCAGGCTGATGGAGCCTCCCGCTGCCCCCCAACCTGTCAGTTGGCCAGCCTCTCCCAGCACAGGTTGGGGCCAGCGGTGTCATCTAAATGATTTAAGAACAGGTACTCACTTTTGATTGGCACGTGTCGGGACCCGCCCACCGGAAGTGACGTCATAAGCCGGAAGTGAGGTCGTGGCAGGAAGGGACATGAAAAAAGCCCTTTTTGAGGCCTCAGACGATTTTAAACTGACCCAACAGTGGCGACAGTATTCCACAGCACCCCCAGAACATGTGAAGGAGGCCTGGCATCATGTTAAAACCCCAGAGCAACTCATTTTTCAGTGGCAAGGAAAGGAAAGGCTCCGCTCGCTGCCTGCCTGCCTGCCTGCCTGGCTCTGAGAACATGCAGGCAACTCAAACGTGCAGGAAATTCAAACGTTGCAGAGGGCGGAGTCGACGAGTGGGCGGGCGAATGGGCGGGGCCAGCTGTAATCCTAGAAACCGGTACTCGCGTACCCCCGCGTACCCCCTGCATGACATCACTGGTTGGGGCTGCCCCTCAGTGGGACGCCTCTTGCCCTTTTGAGCCTGTTACACAAATGGCTTAAACGAAAGAGCCGCAGAGACTCATTCAAGTTCTCACGACACGGCTGATGTCGCCTCTGCCTTTCTGAGCCTGGAGCTGCCCAATATTTGTAGAGCATTCTAAGCAGACGAGGAAAAAAACCTCACTAATTTTTTGAGTTATCTCCAAGACGATAGTATGCAGAAGGTATCCCTGCTCCATCTCACACTCTTGGTATGCAAGTCATTTCTCTGAAAAATAATTGTACAATCTAACAAAGCACAGCACAATCTATCACCTCCTGTCACTGTGTATGGAAGAGCACAACCAGCTCGGAATACGTTGATTTTGCAGCTCATCCCCCAAGCCTGGTTTCCAGACGGGAAGGCACACCTGCATCCCAGCTGCATCCTCAGGTGTCACATAAACGGCTGGGGCTCCACCTGCCAGGATTCTGGCCAGCACGTCTTCCCACGGTGGCGGCGGCAGCCCAGGGCCTCCCTGCCGCTGGGGGGGGGGACAGGCCACAAGAAGGGCATGCCAGGCCCGGCAGGGTCTTGCCCCCCACACTCCAACGGCCACAGGGACGGAGGCAGTGGCGGCAGCCCAGCAGCAGGCACCGGGCACTGCCACACCTGGTGGCACCGGGGGCAGGCAACGCGCCCCTCCCGCTCGGTGGCAGTCGGACCAGTCCTGTCGCAGTCGAGGGAGGAGTCCTTTGGAGCGAGCGACTGGCACAAGGAGCAAGAGAAAGGGAGCCCCTGTCAGCAGCTGCAAGTGAGTACTTGCAGGATCAGGGACCTGGAGCTTATGTCAGCCTGGCTGGGAGGAAGGGGTGGAGCGAGCAGACGGTGAGGGCAGTCTGGAGGAGGCTGGCTGGCTGGCTGGCAGGAAGGATGCAGGCCAGTCAGGGGGCCCAAGCAAGGCTGCTGGGAGGGGGGACAGCCAGTGGGTGAAGGAACCCCGTCCCTCGGCCTCTCTCTGGGGCTGCTGGATCCCTTGGGAGGCTCGGGGGGCCCCGGACACCCCCTTGGCCAGCTCCTCTCGCAGTGCCGGCTGCCCCTTGCCCGGTGCTGCTGCCGCCAGGGACGTCTGTGTGATCGCTTCTATCCGCTTCTGTCTCCGCCCAGCCCAGAGTGTTTCCACCAAGCCTTTTTCAATTCGCGTAAGTGCCCCCGTCTTGTCTGTTCCATGACCAAATGCTTTAACTCACACCCTCTTGCATTTTTATTCACCAACTATGATTTCTCACTGATTGCTGAATTCTGAGCATGCCTTCTAACGGTTTGCGGAAGGCACGGGCAGCCTGCTCTTGAAACAGCAGCAATTGGGGTGCCCCACCCCTAATTTGCCTCCCGACGCCACCAGCAGGCAGTGGGTGCACACACAAGTCCTGCCCCCTTAACCGTTTTGTTATGCAGGCCTGCCCCACCGCTGGCCGGATCCCCCACCCAGTCAGGCCAGGAGGAGAGGAAGGGGGGGCAGGACGCTGGGTGGGAGCACCACGTGGTGGCCGTCTCTTCCTTCCTCGCTCCACTGAGGCGGCCCCGGGGCAGCCCCACCCGCCGGTCCACCCTCTCTCCCCCCCTCCGGGGGTTTTGCTCCGCCACCTGCTTTCAAATGCAGCATCAAAGTGGAACGGAAGGGGGAGGCAGGCGAAACCCTGCCCCACTCGCCCCAGGAGAACCTCCTTTCTTGAACGTGGGGCGGTGCTTCTCCCAACTTCCTGCTTCTGGTCTGTGGTGCAGTTTTATGTTTCAAATAAAAGGCAACAGAGCAAATAGGGAGGGTGGGACGAGCAGGAGGAAAGTGGGGCAGCTGGAAGAGGGTCGAGGTCCAGGCAAAGGCCCTGCAGGCCCACCTGGCATCGCGGCTCCTTCCTCTGTTTTTGGCCACATCCTGCTGTGATGATGGACGTGGAGCTGGGCGGAAAGCGCAGCGTTAGCCTCTGCACCAGCGTTGCCCAGAGTGTGGGCCATGTGCTGGGGGTTGCGAGCCAGGCCCCCATCCGCCCTCGGGCCTGGCTGCCTCCAGATCCTCACAGCAGGGGGTGGTGGTGTGAGTAGGAGGACGTCTCGGCCTGGGTCTGGCTCCTTTTGTCAAGGGGGGCCTCGTAGCTCACCAGCCTCCTCACAGGCGCTGGGAGTCAAGCTCACAAGGGGCAAGGAGGAGGTGCCGTCCCAGTGGCCGAGGGAGCCAGTCAGGGAGCGGAGCATCGCGCTGGCCGCCAAGGGCCTCCGTTGGGGGAGATGTGCCTGGTCGGGAGGGGCTGGAGCAGTGACCACAAGGAGGAGTTTTTCTTTAAATAAATACATTTTAAACAAATCGTTGAACTAACTGCAACCTTTTGATTGACTTTCAGCTCAATCCTAGCCCACATTAGGGCAGGCGGGCTGACAGGCAGGGGCTTGCTGGATGGCAGCTGGAGCTCGCCATGGGCGAAGGGGATGTTTCCCCCTTAGCCTGGGGTAAGCCTCAGCCAGTCCTAGGGGGCTTTGCTGACACCAATCCAAATGCCCAGATCAGGCCCGCACAGACTGGGGAGGGGGGGTTAGGCCCTCCCTCCCTCCCTCCCTCCCCCCGTTCCGCCCCCTCCCCCCATCCCCGCACTGGCCAAACGTGGCCTGCGAAGGGCCGCCTGACCTGGCGTGGCGTGCCTCACAACACGCTTGCGACAGCCCTGGGCCAGCAGAAGCCGCAAGTGCCGGCCCAACGCTGCATTAGGATTGCATTAGGATTGCGCCCTTAATTTGACTTGATTATGTGTTAAAAATTGTCCTGCTTGATTCCGGCCATGACGTAACTTCCAGTTTGATGACACCATTTCTGGGGGTGTCCAGATTGACTGACATCCTAAAAAGTGGGTCCGGTTGCTAAAACATTTGAGGCCCCTTTTTATGGCACATTTGTGACGGCCCTAGTCTGGTGCAAGAGTGCTGCACCGGCGCAATGCCAGGTTAGGATTGCTCCCCCAGTCTCCTGGTGGTCATGATATTCTCACCGTTAAAATTCTATTTTTGAGAGAAAATCAGACATCAGTTCTTGGAAAGCCTTGGACTGTTTCACAAATAGAAAATGGAAAACTTGCCCCCTAGGAGCAAGGGCACAGCACAACAAAACAAAAGCAATCTACAAAGCACGGTATTAAGTGATGTTGAATGATAGCAGCTCATTTTGTTCTACAGAACACTCTTTTCACTCGCATGTTACAAGAATACCCAGATTACGGTCAAGTGCTGGACCAAGAGAAGTTTGGCAGTCGGAAGACCACCTTCCAGCACTGCCGCCTGCCGAGGATAAAAACGGCCAACAGGCATCCTATGCGCCAGACTCTCTTTGAGAATCTGAAGTACGAAAATGGCCCTGTGAAATGGTGCCTCATTTGCATTTCTTTTTATACTTGGTGAAATTGTGCAGAGACCAGGGATGTCCTTTCAATTTAAATTATGACTACGCTAATTAAGACAGATGAAAGGGTTGGCCAAGCAATTACTAATGAAAAGTAGATGAACTGAGGAAAGAGAAATGATGTATTTCTCCAAGGTGGTTTAGCTTTATATTTAGCTAAATATAAAAGCTTTATATTTCTGCATATTACTTTTCACCCCAGTGCTTAATGGGACATTCGTCTGGCTTTTGCAGCTGAATGCTTTCATGTTACGTGTGACTCTTTTGGCCCAGCTCCTAATCATGACCAAAGCTCTTTACAGAGTATCATCTTTCTCCTTCCTGAGCAATCACGACCTCTACTCAAACGTAGCAAGCTGCATGGCAAACTGTTTCTTTAGGGTAGGGCACTGCATAGCTCCACACTGAACTGAGCCTGCTGTTCAAGAATTAAAAATTTTAATTGCTGCATTGTGTACCTCTTTTGGATGTTAGTCCTTAGAAGTCCAAAACATCTATATTCGAATACATAAACAAATCTTTAAACCGTATGTGCTAAAGCTAACCAATGTGAGTATCGGAAATCAGCAAGTTATTGTTTTCCTGCCCTTCCTACACTCGGTGGCTCAAGCCTTCGTCCCTATTTTATGTGGGCCTCACTAAGACCAAAAGCTGCATGTGCCACAATCTGCCACAGCCAGGATGCTATAAAGCTGCTTGAACTCGCTCCACAGGTTGAGAAAGGCCTGGCAGCCACAATGGGATGCTGTACAATGGCTGAGCCGTCACCTCAGTGTTAAAAACCTTTAAGGCTGGTAGTAGGTGAAAATTTCCCTGGGTTGCAAAAAATTGCAGTACTTCCTGTGATGTCAACTTTGCGGCGTTAACAGCAGTGTTGTGTTGAGCCACTCACTGGTGCCTTTTATCACGTATAACACCCACATGCTAAATAAATATGTGGCGCAATCACTATTGACAGTCCCCCAAGTGGGCGTCCCCTAGGATGACTTTTCACTGCAGGAATGGAAACAATATTATAATCCATAAAAGTTACAGGGTTAATCGTCCAAGTCTCTTGTGAACATACTACATCATGCAATGTAATCAATCTATAAAATCTGGAATACATAATTTAGTAGATCAAACTGTAAAATTCCATGAAAGGATGTTTATAGTTGTTCTTTCTTCTTTCCTGTCTTCTCCTATTTGTGATCCTTGACACTGAAGAGCTTACTTGACTCTGAGTTCTACCTACACGACAGGGAGTAATAGCCTGATGCTTGTCAGTCAACTCCACAGATGTATGAGCTGAGGAATTAGAACAGTTCTGCAAACCAAAGGATAAGTTGCTGAGTTAATCATTCCCCTCCAAGATGGGCTCAATTCCCAGAAATGTTTGGAGCCTACTTCTGGACAATACTGGTTTAAAACCTTTAGAAACCTTGGGTACCTCAATTGCTTCCAGATTGTGGATTAACATCTCCTCAGAAGGAAAATTAGATTGATGGTCGGATAATGCCAGATGAGATGAAATGTGATTTTCATTTTCCACTGCCTCCTTGTTGTTCAGAAGCTCCTCTCTGACATCGTCTAGTTACTGGTTGTTTTTGTTTGATCCGTGCTCTCGGAGGTGTTTTCAGCTTCACTGGCTCCCACCCTTGACTCTATAGGGTCAATCTGCCTATCTAGAAAGTGGGGCTGGGTTTTGGACTGCTCTTCTGAAGTCTTGTCCGAGTGTGGGTTGCAAATAATTGCTTGTGATGAATTTAAATCTTTAGCTATGATGGGGCCAGGAGAAGGAGTGTCTGATACAAAGCACACACTTGGGGCCGTTTGTTCCAAAATTACACTGGACGAATCATTAACAATGTCACAAGTCAAACGTTGGCAAGCCTGAACAGCTTCTAGTTCAACATCAAGTGCTGGATATTGCTCTGGTGCCTTGACTCCTGCCGACGAAAGAGATTTAGGTGTTGTGTATGATTCTAAATTTCAGATGAGTGCCATTCTCACTGTATCAAGGCTTTCCAGAACTCTCCGCTGATCTTCCAATGGGAGTCCTTTAAGAGCTTTGATAGCGCCCTGTGCTATCTGGTCTCGTCAGGTCCTTCGGGGCCTGATTTCAAAAACGTATCCACGGACAGGGTATCCATAATAGTAGCTTCATTATGGGCATCACCTTCGTGATCTAGTTGGAATTCGAGGCAGTCGTGGGTTGCCATCTCCTGCTCCATCCCGACTCCACCAGACAGCTCAGTATATTCTGCTTGAATATACTCTACTGTTGCCCTCTAGTAGAGATTGTGATTTCCCCCTAAGCATTCCACATGGATTTTTAGATTTCGTCCCCAAAGGAGGCTTTGCTTTGTCTGTTACTCATCTTCTTTTGTCTGCTGAGTTCCCTGATATGACGGTTAGATTGTTTATGTCTCCCCTTGTCTGCCCACTTGTCGAGTTCTCCTTTGCTCGGAAGTGTTGCCACTCAAACCACACACTTTCCATCATTTTAATAGTTAAATTACGGCATCACAATGTAATTGAAACAGCCGGAAAGGTCACCTTGATGGTCCTGCGGCTGGATTTTAAAAAGTAGCTTAAGGCACCGCCGCGTTTTTACTGCGCAAGAGTTGACAGAGTTTATGTCTAGGCACAAAGTACATTTAAATAATCTCAAAGGTGTGACATTAAGCCCGCAAAGCCTGACTGGAGTTACTGCAGAGAATCAATGAATTTTCTAAAGGGATTTCACACCAGAGAAACAGTAATATGACGTGCTGGAATGATGGAGATTGGGAATTCCACCAAAAACTCTTTAAAAGAGGGGTCTGTGTTCTCTGGAGAGGATGAGACAAAAAAACGTGCAGGCGTTGCAAATCTGAATCCTGAAGCCAACTGGACTGTGTGCTTTGCCCAGGGCACGTGTCTTCCCGTGTCTGAGTGGTTTAATTCGGATCCACTCTTTACTTCCAGGGACCACGGCTGGTGACCTGGCATGGCTGCTCCTGTGATGCCTCCAGCCATCCACTTCTGAAAACTTGGTGTGGCGTCAGAAGCAGCAGTGAGCAATGGAGTGGGGCTTTGTCCTGGTTTACTTATTGATTTTATATCCCGTCTTTCCAATCACAAGAAAACTGAAGGAGTTTTACGAATTAAGCCAACCACAAAGAAAATCCAATGTGCAGCATTCACATCATCCACTGTCAACATCTTTTTTTCCAAGTACTTCACCTTTAAATCCCCTGCACAAAAAACGCAGAACTGGGGGTGGGGTGTTATCCAGCTAGCAAAGATTCTAAGGGGGTCTGAATATAATGTGTTTTAGCTCTGAAAATATTTTCTTGACAGCCTGATGCTGTTTTGCAATTAAAAATGTTACCAATATCTTCATGAGACATCTGGCAAGAGAAGTCTAGGTTTTGACCCATAACATCGTAGACCCATAAAGTGTAGACGTGGCTCTCGCACGGGGCCCACAGCTGAAATTTTCACTGTAGTAATGACAGTGACAGACTGTGCAATGGGAATGGACAGGCTTGTAAGATCACGTATGACAGGCTCAAAATACGTTAGCTGGGAGCATTTTCAGTGAAGCCCCCCTGACCTGGGTTGGGATCCTTGTTGGGTCAAATCTACGTGTCCCAACCACACGGATCAGGAGGGCACGCGGTATTTACACTGTTAGAAGTTCTGGAGATCCATTCCAAGCAGTGTTGTCATTCAGCCGGAACGCTGGGCGGGAGAAACGGGTGAGCAGCAGCCCGCCCGTTGCGTTCCAGTCCGTTTCGCTGTCTTCCCCGCCCCGGGGAAACGGACCGGGGAACGGACAGCGAAACGGACCGGAATGCAACGGGCGGGCTGCCGCTCACCCGTTTCTCCTGCCCAGCGTTCCGACTGAATGACAACGCTGATTCCAAGTCAGTGTGGACCATACTGAGCTAGATGGACCGGTGGTCTGCGCGTAAGGCAGATTCATACTTTGTTGAGGTTGGAATCTGACTCTTGATACATCCTTTTAAGTTTTTTTTTAAGAGGAAAAAAAGAAAACCCGTTTCTAAGTTCATATGCATACTGAAGGGAAAAAAAATTTTTGTATGTCACTTTTTATTAACTGGTTATCAATGATCACAACAGTACTGCAGGTACTCAGTTTAATATATTTGAAAATCCATTTATTTTCACATATTGATAATGCATGTCTTACACTTGTATATAAAACAATATTTTCAGTGTTGCATTAAATTTGCATTTAATGCAAATTAATGCAAAAGAAACAAATGTTGCGAAGAATGTTGTAGAACTTTGGCTAAACAGAGGCCAAACTCAAAACTGCTACAAAATTACACATTTATACCTTGTACTATCTCAAGCAAAAGAATTCCTTGTAATTTTCAAATTCTGCATTCCCCCACAACACATCCCTTTAAAAACAAAACCATGTAATAAGTAATTCTTAAATGCCAAGGAATCTAACTGGTGCTACTACCAGTTTCTCCTAATTAAAATTATTTAAAAACAATCCCTCTTCTGCAAAAAATTATATTATTCTATAGCAGAATTCTTCTCACTATAGCACTATGCATGTCAAATCAATTTTCCACAATCATTTGGGCTTTTTATTTAACCATCCAGTGCCATATTACAACAGAGATAATAAATAGGTGTGAAGCTACCTTGCATCATGGGATAGAGTATAATACCTGGGGTGTGGATCCATCATGGAATTCAATGTACTTCTAATTAGCCATGTCAGTGATTTGTACCAAACTGGGAAAAGGATCCTCATTTGTTCACAAATATTGGTAACCATTTGAAATGACTTGATGTTGTGGACACAGTTTTTTCTATTAGGTCTATATACTGTTTCAACTCACAAAACAAATGCCCTTTCTAGAACCAGCTTGTGGTATGCAAGAGAAACCCAGTCAGCTTTCTGTCCTAATATTCCCAATAGCATGTTGTATATTAAATGGCATATAAAATTATACATTCTGTAATAACTTAAAAACGACGTTTACAGCTGCTTAAGGCATTTAGACATTAAAGACTTTTCATGAAAATGCAATCGCTAAGATTTAAAAAAATATACAGACATAGAAGATAGAAAAAACCTGCTGGTTTAAAATAACCACAGAATTGACCGAAAGTATCTAGAGTGGCCAAGGAAAACATAAAAGGGTTCCAGGTTTGAAGAAAGCCAATTTTCTCTATCAAGGAACAGAGCTGAGCAGACATCTACTTAAGCATCCAGATAGTAATATTTTTTTCAAGCAAGAAATAGTTATTTGGTGTGTTTTTTAAAAACAACAACCCTAAAACACACATCTGAATGAATACCATTAAATTTCAGAATTGAAAAAATCAACATGCATTCCTGTCTTCCTCCATAAGTAACTAGTATCATTTATTATTTACCATCATTTTTGAGAACTTAGTTAATAAATCATAACGAATATAAGGAACACCCATCTTCTTGAAATTCTATGAAAAATATATCTTAAAAGCATAAAGTACTAGGAAGAAAAATGAAAATTTTGTTTTGACCACCCTTTATTTATCTGAAAGAAGCGGTAGCTGGTTAACGTTAAGGGAACGTGTCTGACAAATGATACATTCATATATGAATGATGTAGGCTGAGAACGATACTTTTCAATCATAATGATTAACGATGGATATATATTTCCATTCCTATAAGAAAAGCAACTTCAACATGGAGCATCAGGATTAGAATAAAAATTAAAGTGTCTAAAACTGTGCTGTGTCAGAAGACAATTTCTGGAGTAGTAATTTGATTAAAGCAGGGCACAGTCCCCTCGGTAATTTGAATGGAGGACTGGAAAAATTTCAGAGGAAACGGATCAGTACATTTCAAAGACTGCTTTTGTAGAGATGAAATGTCACAAAGTCTCAAGCCGAAGATCCAAAAGGTGGTTGTTTCTTCGGCGTCCTTAATCATATATTCTGTCAAGTTTTTGCTATTTTTACAAATGTACACAGTTCAGTCTGCTGAAATCGTTATGACAGTCAGGCTCATGTGTCTGGCTTTCCAGTAGCTTCTCTCTCTCTCGTGGCTGCAGTCAGCCCAGGTTCTCTTTGAAATAATTAGTATATCCCAGTAGTTTCAAACCTAACCTCAACAATTGTAGCTGGATATTAAAATTTCCTACTTCGTTGTTAATGTTACCAATCTTTAGTTTGATTTTATTCGCCTTTTGCTATCGAGTGACCTGTAAAAATAAAAATATAAAAGACAAGATCATGTTTGGCAGCAGGTTTATTATGACACTGTTTATTAAGCTCCTGTGCAGAGAAGACTTTTTTAAACAAGCATATAATGCTGCAGTTAGGACCGTAGGTTCCAAAATGAACTCAACAGAATGATTCCTAGGCTGAGCAAGCTTAAGTTGAAAAGTTGATTCGGACACGGACAAAAAACTGTTATCAACTGTTAAATGGGAATATGGCTGTGTCCTAGAGCTGCTAGATTGAAGCGTCACTATTTTCTGACATAGAAAGTCACCCTGACATTTCAATTTGAGCGCACTTATGTACTTGTGGCAAGATCTGGTATTTACCTTTTCATGTATTCCCATGAAAACATAGTAAAATTCTAGGTTGTAATTCTGAAACATTTCTTGCCAGAATTGAATAACTCTGGCTACAAATAACTTATTGTTAAGAAAGATGCATATAATCCTAAATAATGCTAAATATTGTTCTAATATTATAATTATTACTGAGAAATGCATAACATCCTGAAAAATGTGTTAGCTGGCTTCAATAATCACAATCCTAACCTGGAGTTAGGTCAGCAAAGTTTGGCCGGCACAAGGGACACCGTAAAACGTGTTTGGACCATGCTCGAAGTCAGGGAGGTAGGCGCACTCGTCCCTTGTGCCGGCCAAACTTTGCTGGCCTAACCATGCCGGCCTAACTCCTGGTTAGGACTGCACCCTTAGAGTGCAATACAGAGAGCCTCTAGGTCAGCACAAAGCCCTTGTTCCAGTCCAGTCATGTCACAAACGCTCCATGAAGCCTATTTGCACTGACACAGCAGAAGAAAGGACCCGGGTCTGGCAGCACAAAGGTAAGGCAGGCTGAGCTTGCCTGCAGGGGGAGTTGTGGAGGGTGGGGAGGAAGGCGGGGGGGGTCAGTGAGCGGACCGGCCTGGGGAGAGGGTGGAGACAGGATCCGGCACTTCGGCCAGATCCTAACCTCTGTCCATAGCCTGATTGGCATTACACCAGTAATTTCACTGGCGCAGCTCCGAGGAGCCCCGTTTGGTCCATTGCACATTACCTGGCGGAAGGGGGATGTTTTCCCCTTGCCCCAGGTTGCCCTGCAGCCAGTCCCAACCCTGGGTGCATCGCCCTGCCTGTTCTAGCTCGGGGCTTGGACTGCGCCTTACATCATGCAAATGGTCTTGAATGTATATATGAGGACTTCCTCCAGGTCAATTTCCCAGAAGCAGCTCCTGAACTATGTCAGAAGCCACTTCCGGGGGCGTCTGCTCCGAAGCCCGGCTGGCCCCTGGCAAGAGCCCCACCCTCTGAAGATATACCCTGAAACGCTATCAAGTAAAAGCTGAACGAATTAAGTAAATCGTGCTTTAAAAACCAAATTATTGTCTAAGATCTAAAAACTTTGTTCCTCAGTATTTCCTACTTTCAAGATGTTTTAGATGCCTTGTTTTTAAAGTCAGAAAGCAGAAATCATTGACAAAGACAAACATATCTGAGTATGCAAAATATATTCATCCTCCTCGTCCTGATCTGTGAAACTGCTCTCAAAACTTCACTGCTGCACTTTCATCCAAGCAAAGAGAGTGCACAAGGCAGAATATTTCTCAGTAATTGGATTTTTCCCCTATACCTGACTTGATTTTAAAACATAGAGAGAAAAGGAAACAAAATCTCTTACCATCTAAAAAAGACACATATTAAAGGACCATTTCAGTGGATACAATTAAGAATCATGTTATTGTTTGGAATACAACTTTATTAAGCAGCGTTCTCTTTCCTCTGGTGGACTGACCTGCTGGACTGGCCAAGACGATAGTTTATCAAGGGATATCTATGACCGTGAAGAAGCATGCTCCTTAGTGACAAAACATTCCTTTGCTCTCAGCAAAACCATCTGAACGTGGCTCTTTGACAGCTCTGGAAAGTGGGAAGATGAGAGAATACGCAAAGTGCTGCTTTAGGAGTTCAGTTCTTACATCAGAATTATACAACAAATACAATTACATGTTTTAATTATACAACAAAACTATCTTGTGATTTATGCCATGGAGGTAAGGAAAAGAACTGGACAGGCCAAGTGGCCTCCTGCCAAGCCAGAGCTTTGGCCCATCTAGCCCACCGTCAGGCCTTCCGGCCATCCCGCCATCGGTGACCTTAGACAGGGCTGGGCAGGGAATGGATGCCGGGCTTGCAGACTCAGCCCGTGTTCTCCAACCTTGGAGTCGGGACTCAGTTGTGGGGTCGTGGCAACCTATGGGGGCAAGTCTGAAGACCGCTGGACCACCAGCTGCAGGGGGAGCAGAGGGGTCGTGCCCACGGGGCGCAGTGGAGCGGCTACCATGGCTGCCGGCGAAGGAGCGGGACACGCCAGAGAAGAAAGCGGTGTGGAGCAGGGCCCTCCCTCCCTCCCTCCCTCCCCCTGCCCTTGCCTCCGTTAGGCTCTGAAATGGAGCGATCCTGGACGCAGTGGGGGGCAGGGCAGTGAGGAGGGCCCGGTGACGTCTTTCGCCACTGCCCCCCGCCAGGCGCGATCAGAGCCTGCTCCGGCCCTGAGGGGGAGGCCCTGGCTTCACGCCTTCTGGGGCCAGGAGACGGAGGCCCAGCCCTGCTCAGGTGCTTAGAAACTGTGCTAAAGCAGCCTTCACTAGCGCAGGGCTTCAGGGCGGCGTTTGCTGTCCTCTCCAACAAGGACATTTCAGTGGACAGTGCTGGGAGCGGCAGTGACGGCTGGGGCCCCGGAGGCAGGATCAACAGTTTCGAATCCTGTTCATATTCTGGGGTCGTGGTATGAAAAAGGGGGAGAGATCGCTGTGCTGCGCTGTCTTTCTGTTCCTGTGAAGGGGCTTGCCAGGGCCAGCTCCAGGAGTGGTGTGGGGGGGGCAGCGTAGGGCCTGTGGCTTCCATGTGGCCTCCACCCCCCTGCAGGGTCCCCCACTCGCCCAGAAGAGTGCTTGGGGTGCTGCGCGCAAAGCGTGGCAGCTGCAGACAGTCGGGGGGGGGGTCACGACTAGGCCATTCGGTCGTGGGGAAACCTTCACCTTTTTACTCTGAGCTTAGATACACTCTTTGTGAGCCAAGCGTCATCACAGAGCAAGAATTAATAGAGTGTATGTGTGTTACAAAACTGACAGCCCAGCCCCAGCTCAGCCTTGTGTCACCAGAATGCAAAAGGCAAGGCCCGTTTGGTGTGGCCCATTCGGTGTGGCCCATTCGGTGTGGCCCATTCGGTGTGGCCTGGCTGCCACCCAGGGGCAGATCTATTTGAAAGAAAATGCGCCCCTAGGGGGCACGCAACGTCATGACGTCACATCGTGACGTCATGACATAGCGCCCCGCCCCTTCTAAGAGGCGCGTTCTGTTCGCTCCTGCCGGCTCTTTAAGGCCGGCACGAGCGAACAGAAAGAACAGGGGGCGCGCGGCGACGTGCAATGTTGTGGGGGCGGGCTCGTGCCATGGGCTGCCACAGGTTATTTTCGCCTCTGCTGCCACCAAAGGCCGCAAGCGGCTGGGTCCATGCCCCCGTGGGTGGGAAAGCCAGCTGAGTCGGCACAGGGGTTGTGAGGAAGCGGGGGGGGGGGCTGCATGGGGAGGGGAGGGGAGCAGATCAGGGCCAAGAAGTGGGCTGCCTCTGCAGCATAAACCACTTCCTGCCTCTGGTCCACCCAGACTTGTGCCAGGTAGGCCCAGCATCTTCTCCTGTGGCAAGGGAGCAAATGTTCCCTTACCCTGAGGAGGAGTCCAGATGCCCGAACTGCCCTGTGGGGCTCAGCAGGTGTCGGACTCAGCAGGCGCAGGTACACCGCCACGCAGGGAGTCAGGCTGGATCGAAGCAAGACTTCGCTCACTTATGGCTTTATTGATGGTTATTCAGACAGCATAGAGCAACGGGAGGATTTTAATGAAACTGGTACTTTGCGGAAACCATTCTACTACCCTTGTTTGAGGAGAGGGTTTTTCCCTCACCATTTGACCACTTCACCTTGGGAGTCAACCTGGGACCTACCAAAGAGAGGAAGGTTACAAATTGCTTGACTATCCTTACCAGTAAAACTGGTTGACCGACAAAAGTGGGATTACACCACACCTTGTCTCCTGCTTTGCTCCTGTGGTGCGTCGTATTACTTACGCTTTCTAATTTCAACTTCTGTTGCCCATCCCTGAGCAGGATCTTTCTTCTCTTCTTACACTCAAAAAAGGGAAACAGACTGCTTGGCAGGAAATGTCACTGTCAATACTTTAAGAAAAGCAGTGGAGAGGTACCCAAAATCCAAAGTCACCATTTTAGCATCACCTTCTAACTAGATTGTGAAGAAGTACCTAAAACAGTCATGGTAGCTGCTTTGCAAAATTTAAGTATGTAGTACAGGAACACTTGCACAGCATTTTTGCACCTCATCAGGCAGAGTAATTCTGAATTCCATCCGGGTAATGTGCCAACCAGTTAATTACTATGCAGCAGCAGAGTTGTAACAATACATGCTGCATGATCCTACATGGTAGCATTTTGTTTATTATTTATTATTTATATCCCACCTTTCTGCCTGTGGGCACCCAAGGCGGCTTACAACATTAAAATACAATAATACAATAAAATCAGTATATAAGACAATTAAAAACAATAGTTAAAACAATCTTAAAAATTTAAACAACCAACCCCGGGGAACAAATTAATGCTTCGCTAAATATTCTTAGGGCGCAATCCTAACCTGGGCTTAGGCCGGCACAGTTAGGCCAGTAATGTTTGGCCGGCACAAGGGCCACTGTAAAGTATGTTTGGACCACTCTTGGAGTCAGGGAGAATGGTGCACACCTAACTATGCCAGCCTGGTTAGGATTGCGCCCTTAATTTTAGTGTGCTTATTGCTATTATCATTATCATTACTACTGTTGTTTTCTTGGAGCCTCTCATGGCTTCCTGCTGCCAGCAATCCTGCTGTTCAACCTGTCCTTCCTTTTCTTGTTAATTTTAATCTTGTAGGTCACACACTGTTACTCCAAGAAACAGTTGAAATAGTTCATATTTGTTGCTATCTAGGAACATAAATCCTAATATAAGGATAGCACACATCTGCGATTAGTGTTAATGGCATCTATTGACTTCACACATTAAGGGAACAGTAGACTATTTGGACGGAAAAGTCAATTTCATAAAAATGCAATTAACGTTTCGCTAATATTCATTTATTCATGTTATTTACAGGAAGGTTTCATTTTTGGATGGTGTGCAAGATTTCTAACAGAGCATCTGGTAGTGTCCTCTGGCTCGCTCGCTCTCTCTCTCTCTCTCTCTCTCTCTCTCTCTCTCTCTCTCTCTCTC
>JAJKFI010034964.1:0-35174 GCA_029204185.1 Lerista edwardsae | reverse complement strand
TCTCTCTCTCTCTCTCTCTCTCTCTCTCTCTCTCTCTCTCTCTCTCTGTGTGTGTGTGTGTGTGTGTGTGTGTGTGTGTGTGTGTGTGTGTTTAATGGAAACATAGAATCTGGTAACAGTATGGAGCTGATCTTAAAAATCTTTGAAGAACAGTAAGAGTCCGGATGTGATCCAATCAACTTTTCAATTAATTATTTAAAAATCTGAAAATTAACTTTTGCTGTTGCTCAGCTCTACAGATGGAAAAGGATATAACACCCTAAATATTTATTTGACTTAATTTGTTCATACTTGGCAAGAAATTGCTCCCTTTATGGTAATGTCCTTTTCTCATAGGTTGTTATGTAATAAATACAGAGAATTAGGCTCTCTGCATTATCTGTGTGCTCAGTGCGCAATTACGGAATAATTACTCTGCTGTTTCAAGACTTTTTAATTTAAATTGGTGAATGGCTGCTGTGAGCCAAGCGTAATTGCATGTGAACTCACTAGTTTTATACTAAAACAACACTGCGTAATTAAATATAAAAGAATTTTACAACTCTGATAAAGCTGGATGAGTGCGTGTTCAGCTTGGGTTGCATCATTTATCACAGGGATAACTCAGAAGGGCCCTAAAGGATAAATCTATTAATCGACTCCTGCAGTTCAGAACTGGGGAAGCTTCTGGAGAGAGCTACAGCAGGCTCTGGCGGCTCCAGGGGCAGGGTGACATCGCCCCCTGCACTACCACGCCCCCAGGACTACCGCCCCGGCCCCTGCAGTGTCCCACCACACCCCCAGCCTCTGCCGACACTCCATTCTGGAGTGAAATAGACGCGAGGGAGGGAGGGAGGGAGGGAAAGCCAGCCTCTGCTCCAGGCACTTCCTCCTCTCTTGTGCCCGAGCAGCCGTCCAGGGCAGGGGCAGCCTCACGCCCCACAAACGCCCCACAAGCTCTGCCTCTGGGGAAGGCAATGCTCAGGGCCAACACAGACGTGACAGCAGCAGAACTGGGTGGCTGCAATTCCCATGTAATGAAGAGGGCACGAGGTTTAAAACGCAGCCTGGAAGGAGGAGGAGGGCTCACCCGGCATTCTTCCCCTCTGGAAGTGCAGCGCCCCAGCTGGCTTCCCCCAGTTGACCTGACAGGGAGGAATCTCCTTGGGAAGAAAGAGGAAGGGAAGGGAAAGTGTAACCTTTTCTTGCTACAGGGTGCTTCCATATAAAATTTCATTTCATAACATTTTGTGCATTTCCTAAGAAACAATAATGACCTTTACACACAGTGTGCTTATCACTATTCTGCGTTTGGTCAAAATATTTTGTATGTTTCCTGAAGTGCCTCACTATGTAGCTTGCTGTCGAAGCGCACAGCTGGCCTCTTCATGTGCTGGGGTTCCGTTCTCAGCATCCCCAGTGGCTAAGGGGAGCCGCGTACAGTTGCCTCTGTGGGCCTTGGAAAGCCGCCCTGCGGGCCTGGCTGGGGGGCAGCTCTGGTCAGGTCTGGAGAGTGAGGGGCAGTTTGGCAGCCCGGATAATGAAATCCGCATATGTCAAACCCACGGATAAAACAGGCACCCTGAATAGGGCTGCCATGTTTCGGGGACCCTTCAGGTCTGAAATATTTAAAAGCTTCCCGAATCAGCAGATTTGCTTTTTAAATCAGTGTACAAGTACTAAGGGATGTGGTGGCGCAGCGAGTTAATGCGCTGTTGCTGGGCTTTCGACCGCAAGGTTGGGAGTTCGAGACTGCGTGACGGAGTGAGCTCCCGTTGCTTGTCCCAGCTCCTGCCAACCTAGCAGTTCGAAAGCACCTAAATGCAAGTAGATAAATAGGGACCACTTTGGTGGGAAGGGAACGGCGTTCCGTGCGCTACGGCGTAGAGTCATGCTGGCCACATGATCGGACAAAAACGCCGGCTCTACAGGCTTTGAAACGGAGATGAGCACCGCCCCCTACAGTCGGTCACGACTAGACCATTCGGTCGTGGGGAAACCTTTACCTTTACAAGTACTTAAGCTGCAGGTGGCAAGAACCACGTCAAAAGAGGCATTTTCTCCTATTGCTATATGTGGGAGACGAATGTAGAACATTGCTCTCCGATGGTGTTTTCTACAACACACGTGTGCATCATTGAAAAGTCAGTTTCCTTTGTGAGTGCTACAGGCAGATTGGGTTGTATTAGACCAAACCCTCACAACCAGAATTAAAATGTTCATGGCTTTTAATTTCCACACTTTTTATAGAGCGGAGAGTTTGTCTGGAGACACATATTTCATCAAATGGGAAGATACTCATTGTGGGAAATTTGGAAACTGAGCTGGTATGTTTTCCCACAAATAATGAACAACGTATGATTTCTCAAAGCATACAAGCTTGTCTTAAAATAGTTCACATTCATGTGAGAAAAAACTAAATTCTTGGGTACTTTGTCAGGGGGGGTCCCCATCTGAGGGTTCTATCAACAGGAACGGTTTAAAAGGAGAGATTTAAAAATGCAACGGCAGGTGCCGAGGAGCCCATAGGCGTGGCTGCCGTCTACCCCAGTGTAAGGACGCGCACGTGCCCTTGCCCCAGGGAAGCTCCCGCCTCTTCCCAGCTGCGCTGGATACGACCCAGGCCCACTGGCCTGCCTGTTGCAGCAGAGTTCAGAGTTGCCCCCTGAATGTTGGGGACTGTTTGAAATCGAACATCCCTGAGGAACAGAATGCATTGAAACTATGTTGTAGTGATGACATCTAAAACTGGTCCCGGAGTTTGGGACTTCCAATGTATGGGGTGGTCTGGAGGATGTAGAGTGGATTAATGGTGTGAAGTTACCTGAAGCAGAGGAGAGAAGGAGCCCAGTCCGATGGTGCCCTGTAGGGGCCGCGGTGCCAAAACGGCCACTGCAGCTTCCTGTGGCACCGCAGCAGCCGTAGGAGGGACTTCAGGAGGAGAAGGGGATGTTCATCCCCCCCCCAGGTAAAGGCACTGGGCTGCCAATGGGCCTCCTCAAGTCTGCACCAACTCTTTTGCTGGTGCAGACTTGAGGGTCTCCGTGACGGCCTACCTGCAAGTGTCCCTCTAAACGAACACTTGTTCGTGGTGGGCACAGGTGACACGGCTGGGCTACTTTCACCTTTGTAAGGTCAAAACTCTGCAAAACCTGTTTTGGCTGTAGAGAAATGGGGAACACGAAGCCAAGGAGCAGGCTGTGGGCAACGAGGACCTTACAGTGTTATCTCAAATGCTGTCTTTTATGCAAGCAGAACTGTTTCTTAAATCAACACAGGGTTAATCCATCTAATGGTGGGTTCAATGTCATGATGACACATTAGTTTGAATTGATGTGTAAGACACAGCAAGACACAGCAAACTGTTCCGCGATGGAAACCTGCCTCTCTACACACCTGCTGCTCTGTGAGCAAAAATCCAAGGCTGGAACTTCTTTCTGGAGTGTTTTTGGCTCTTTACTCCTCAAAGAACCTTCTGGTCCTTCCTGAGAATCCGACCGAGACCAGATTCATATTTCCCCAAATGCAGATCCAGAATATTGTGTGTATGTGGAATAATCAGAAACTGTCATCGGGCACAGCGGAAATCTCCTTGTTCCTGGAGGGCTTTACACGTTTGCCTAAGAAACAGAATAAATTGTATAAAACAAAATTGGGATTACAATTACAATGTCTTCAAAATTTCTTAAACACAATAATTTTTAAATCCAACCAGAACAACAGAGAAAAGGTTACCAATTCCGAGTTAGTGAATATACTAAGTATCCATATAAGCAACTTTATATGTACTCATGAATATGCAAACCATCTTCCAACAATCAGACGAAAGGTTCTTAGACTTTTTTAAATTTAAGAGAAAAAGCCCCATGAACGTCACTTTTTTATGCAGGGAAGCAGGGGATCAGAGGCAGTTCTAAGGGGGGGCAAATCTGTAAGTTTTACAAGAAGCCTTCCCCTGTCATGTAAACCCCTCCTCTCCCTTGCTGCTGTACCCGGTAAGCAATGCCAAGATGTTGCTGTTCCCTGTGAGGATTGGCTAAAACGGTGCAGGAGAGGAGTGATTCCACTGCAAGGAAAACTTACAGATTTGCCCCCCCCCCTTAGATCTGCCTCTGCAGGGGATGTACCATTTTATGCACTTTTATCAAGCTAGCATTTGTCATGATGAAGGGTGCAATCCTAACCGGGCTGGCAGTGCACAGGTGCAGCGCTCTTGTTTGCCTGCTGAGCCCACGAGAGACGGTCATTGCCCTGCGGAGTGGGGCGGTGCCAGAATACCGCACTGAGGCCAGATCCTGACGCCCGGCTCAGGCAGGCTGGCCTTGCTCCAGGCTGCTCGGATCTGAGCCGCCCACTTCAGCAGGCCGGACAGCGGCTGTGTTGCCCGGGATGGAGAAATGGACTCCCCTTGCCCTGGGTGAGGGCACAGCCAGTCCCAGCCCAGCACTGGATTAGGGTGACGCTGTCAGGACTCAACCCTAACCAAAGCTGCCAGCACTGCCACAGCTTCTCAATGTGAGGAAACGTTTATTCCCTCACCCCAGAGCTGCACTGCCCTGACCCCGGTGCTGGAAATTTGGTTAGGATTGCGCCCTTAGTCATACAATTAATTTTTGGTGGATTGTGGTTCTTGTGTTCACGTTATCTTCAAATTAATAGGGGAATTGTACAGAATGCTGAGTATATACAGAATACGTGAGCCTCAGGGGCTTCTCCACACATTCGCCACCCTACAGAGACCCGTGTGCTCCAAGATGCGCCCACCCACGCAGCCAGTCCCTTGTTGGGATGAGGTTCCTGGAGACCCAGAGGAGAGTGGATTTGCAGAGATGGAGCCCTTGACCCATCCCTGTGGGAGCAAAGGGGCTCGGAGGAGGGTGGCTTCCCTGCCAGCTGCAGAAACCTTCAAAATGGCCCCCACGACCAATGCCAGGCCTTTCAGAGTGGCCCTGGGGTGGCCTAGTAGCCCCTGAAGGCCATTCTGAGGGGCCCCACGCTGGTCACGAGTGCCATTCTGGAGCCCCCTGCTGCTTCCCGAAAGGTCTCTGCCGGCTTCCTGAATGCAGCAGCATCTTTAGAAGGCACAGAGATGACGGAGAGTGGAGGAAACCCTGCAGATGGTGTGAGGCAAAAGTCGTGCGGATGAGGGAATCCACAGTAGCAAATAGGGGGCAGGCAGGGGGAACGGACTGCACTTTGCACAAAGGGGTTCCCTGGTTCAGTTCAACAGAGGAAAAGGGGGGAAAAACGCTTTCTGTTTTGGGACAAAAACAAGAAGTTTTTTTCCCCTTTTCACAACATTTCCAAGCCCGGGGAGGGGTGCAGAGGGGGTCACAGGCTCCCCAGACCCTCCAGAGAGCCACAGCGATCCCCAGGTAAGTTTTCAAAACCCCTTTACTTGCCTTCTCAGCAGCAGCCCAATCATGGCAATCACATTGCTGTCTATTCCCCTTAAAGGGGAACTGCCCTTTTCTGGTTCCTCTAGTGGGTCCAACCCATCAATTTGGGAACTACTGCAATATGTAGTGTTAACGACATGGCTGGGGAAAGCCAAACTCTTGATGAGATGTCTAAGTTTTAGTCAGCCTGAGAGTGAAATCCTGACCTATCAGGAAGAAATATGCTTTGCATTTTGAATTAGATTTGATCTTAAATATTCTAGAGGACTAAATAATCAAACATTAAACACCTGCCAGGTTGCAGAATGGTATAAATGTCTACTATACAGCTTTCATCAGAACCCCAGCTCTCTCTTTTCCTGATCATACTCTTTTCTGTGATTAATGCTTGTTTTACGAAAGTGATTTGGAGAAATAGCGAGGCCTTATCTGGGTTTTGTAAAGCTATTCATACACTTCAGTGAGAAATAGCATTCAGTAACCTTAACTCTGAGCTGTAACCAGAAGTGGTTATGACAGCTGTGCTATTGAAAACAAACAGATCTTGGCAGGATGAGGGCCATGAAGCAGTGGAGGAAGACATTTGTGAGCTGAGATGCTGTTAGTTGTGAGGATTCAGATACAGGCAGAATTTTTCCAAAGTGGCAAAAATGCATGGATGCAACATTCCCAACAGGAAGCAGCATCTCAGCAGGAGATAATAATGCTTGTTAACAAGTGAATATGAAGATTTGATTCCATGCCAATAAAAAAAGCTGGCCTACTATCCTATTAGTATCCCCATACTATTAGAGATAAGATCTCGTGGCTGTTGCTCCTCAAAATCACACAGCATTTTTGCTCATAAGGGATGACCAGTGTATTGAACAAGTCAAGTCAGGAGTCTCCGTCCCCTCGTGAACTGACTCGTGCGTGAGTCCTAGCGTGTGCCCGTGGCAACTCACAAGTTGCATTTTGAATCAGATTTGATCTTAAATGGAATTTCACAAGTCAGTTTGTTTCATGACTCACAAGTCTTTTCCTGGCAAGCTGTGGGGCAGGGCAGGTGCGTGATTGCTAACGGTCTGAGCGGGAGGTGCAGGTGGGTGCAGGCGGAGTCGTAGTTTCTGCCGTTCCGGCGGGCTGGCAATGTGCTGCTGACAGCACTCCACTCCGACCCAGCCGCCTTGACGAAATCTCAGACGAACGGAAGGGAGGAAAATAGTTCCAGCCAGTTGATCGATCATTGAGACTTTTGGTTAATTTTCCCTCCCTCCTGTGGAGGAAGATCAAGATTGGAAGGGGGGTGTAGGCGTGCCCCACAGATGGAAGAAGGGCCAGGCAGGAACTAGTGCAAGGGGGTCTTCTCTGAGGTGCAGAAAGTGGGTGGGTGGATGGGTGGGTGACTGGCTGAGAAATAGCAGTTGGGACTGCAGTGCCAGGCAGAAAGTCAACTAAACTGCCCCCCCCCCCAAAAAAAAACCCCAGCCGTGCCAGCAGGCAGCCAGGCAGGCAGCATTGCCTGCCCCCCCCCCTGAATCAGACTGGAGTGGGGAGCCCAAGGTGCTGCTGCCTGGGAGTTCCTGTACCTGGGGGACAGCACAGTGTAGTTAATATAGTGTCAAACAATAAGAAGGGAGAATAAGGAAGTGACTGGCTGCTTCCTCCAAGAACTCCAGGCAATTCAGAGCCCCAAGTATTGCAGGAATCAGTTGGGTTGTTTCTCCGCCATTTTCCAATAGGAAAGTGAATCAGAAAGAAAAAAAAAACCTACTTACAACCTTGACACCAGCAAAACAACCACACAGCCTTCCCCCTTTCCAGCATCCCCATTTTTTGAATACAGCTGCTCTAAATGCTTCACAACCCACCTGAAATCAACTCACGATCCACTGGTGGGTCACAACCAGTGGTGCAATTCAAATGAATTAACAACCGGTTCTATGACGTCATAGTCAGAGCCAAAAAAACCTGAAGCCAGCCGAGGTCAGCGAGTGGGCGGGGCCCGGCCATTTAACCTGGGCGAACCCCTGAATTCCACTGCTTGTCACAACCCACAGTTTGGGAACCAATGTCCTAGACTAAAAATGTCCTGCATTTTTTCATATGGATGTGGTACTTTTTTACAGCTTTAAAAATATTTTTCTGTCTTTCCTTCTTTTATGGCCTTCCTATTAAAAATCTGAGGCGACAACTTGCCAACTTGAATTTCTATTTATGGACTCCCTGGCCTAGTTGAGTGAAAGTGGCCCCGAATTTGTAAGGGTGTACGTATGTTGTTTGCTCAAGCAGAAAGGGGAATAAAGGAGTGCTTCTAAAACTTTTTAGCACTGGGACCCACTTTTCAGAATAACAATCTGTCTGGGACCCACAGGAAGTGATGTCATGGATGGAAATGCCATCATTGTGACGCCAAAGCCTGCTGCTCTCCTGAGGATGCAGCTACTGTATAAGTTGGGCCATTTTCCAAAGCAACGTGAATCAGGCTGCAACCCTAACATACGAGTGTCACATACAAACTGTAAAATGTGTTTGCAACACTCATACTTTTTATATGTACCTTTATTGGCATAAAAGACATACAAACAGCTAGAAAAAATATATAAAGACATAACTACAACACCAATTAATAGTATAAACTGTAAAACAACATCAACAGACAAAAACAGAGAGCAAGAAGCTAATTGCTAAACTTAATAAACAAATGCACCCACCACATAGTAATTGTAAACAGACCTTCTAATATTAAAATATATTAAAAATCCCATAGATCTCCCATTGCTATATTGTTATATCAGCTGGCTGGGAAACAGAAAAGCTCTACAATGCTGTGTTAATAAATTGAAATAATTTGCAATTTGACTTGTTTGTCGTCACCAGCCAACAGATACCCTAGAGAATCTTCATCACTTTGCAACACTCCTGGGTCTAACTCCAGGTTAGAATTATGCCTTCAGAAAGAAAAAAAGACCTGTTTTTATCCTCGACACAAGCAAAATAACCACACAGCTCTCTCCCTTTCCAGCTCTCTCCCTTTCTCTTTCTCCCAGCTTCCTACATTTTCAATTACGGCTGCCCTCAGTGCTAGGCAACCCACCTGAAATGGGCTCATGACCCTAGAGGGTCCTGACCCACACTTTGAAAAACAGCGGAATAAAGAAAATTGATGTTTCTGTGTGCTGTACTGAAATTAAGGAGGATGTGTATGATTTGCCTTCCCCTGAATCATCACCATGAAAACCATCACAAAGACCAGAGTAGGTCAGTAGGGCCGCAGAGGGGGTCCTGAGGCCGCCGGGCCTCCAGCAAGGCATGGCAGCTCTACCAGGAGCATCGCACTGTGACCCACCATGGAGAAGCAGGTTGCAGCGATGGAAAGTTTGGGAGCCACCAACCTCCGGCATATTATTATTATTATTATTATTATTATTATTATTATTATTTATTAGATTTTTACCCCACCTTTATGCCCGAAGGCACCCAAGGTGCCATTACAAAGCAATATAAAATTTAACATTAAAAACAATATAAAAACAATATAGTAAAAACAAAATTAAAACAAAATAGAATTTAAAAACAAGCCCTGTGGATCATAAGATATAAAATATAACACACCAGCCAGCCAGCCTGTCAACAATTAAAAGCTTTTGGAAATAAAAAGGTCTTCAGCCCCCGCTGAAATGTTAACAAGGAGGGAGCAGTTCTCAGTTCTAAGGGGAGGGTATTCCAAAGTTGGGGGGCCACCACCGAGAAGGCCCTCTTCCTGGCCGCCGCCCCTCTCACTTCTCCTGGTGGCGGCACAGTCAAAAGGGCCCCTCCAGATGATCTAAGAGTACGGGTTGGATTATATGGAAGGAGGCGGTCCCTCAAATACCCTGGACCTGAGCCGTAAAGGGCTTTAAAAGTCAAAACCAGCACCTTGAATTGGGCCCGGAACAGAACCGGCAGCCAGTGTAGTCGCTGAAGCAGCGGCTTGACAGAGTCAAACCGACGTGCCCCAGCAACCACCCGAGCCGCCGCGTTCTGTACTAGTTGTAATTTCCGGACCGTCTTCAAAGGCAGCCCCACGTAGAGCGCATTGCAATAGTCTAATCTGGATGTCACTAGGGCGTGGGTCACTGTGGCCAGGTCCGCACAGCTCAGGTACGGCCGCAGCTGGCGAATCAGCCGAAGCTGAGCAAAGGCTCCCCTGGCCACCGCCGCCACCTGGGACTCCAGGTGTAGCTGTGGATCCAGGAGAACCCCCAAGCTGCGAACCTGCTCCTTCAGAGGAAGTGCAACCCCTCTGCATATATGCCCCAAGTACCACCTGCCTGCATCAGTCTGGTCCTACTTGATTCCTTGATGTGCATCTCAGTTTGTTTTTACTTTTAGCAGACTCCTAAATAGTTTAAGGAGTAAAAAGGTAATGGGAAAGGGATTCCATGCAGCTTAATCCTGTGTGTGTTTATCCAGAAGGAAGTTCCATTACTTTTCAATGAGGCTTCCAATAAGCCTTTCCAATAAACCTTCCAATAAGCAAATTCTAGGCATGCCTACTCAGAAGTAATTCTCACTGAACTCAGTGGAGAAGGGTGCATAGGATTGCACTAGAGACTGTCCTACATGTAAAATTCATTTTGTCATAGTTGCTTTTGCTGAAGTGCCCACCCTTTATCTCAGCAACTGCTATTCCAGGTTAGGTAATCTGAGAACTGCACCCTGAATGTGAAAAATACTTCCCTGTCCTTTTGCTGTACTGACCGCAGCTGCTCTGTTGTCCTGCAGAATCTACTCTATCAGCAACACTGCAAAACCTGCTACACACCATACTAGTTTTCAAGATAAATGATACACCATAACAAACCTTAGCTTAATCTGAGCTACAGCCCTATTTCTGAGTAGAAATGGAGAAAGTACGACAACGCAAGGCAGCTAGCAAGAGAGCAATATTTCTCACATTTTACCAGTGTACAGAGCAGCAATTGCACACTTTTTTCCTTTTGTAGCTGCCTAAAGTGCTTGTGCTTCTGTTGTAATTCAGAGGAGGACAGACCATCAACCGATTTAGCAGTTCCACTGACACTAATACCAGCCTTGGTTCCAAGATGAATGCATCTTATAGAATCATATAGTTATGATTCTACAGTTAGAAGGATCTACAAGGTCATCTAGTCCACCCCCTTGCCTGAAGCAGGAAATACCCCCAGAGCATCTCCAGCAGGTGCCTGTCGAGCCTCTGCTTGAACGTCTCCAGTGAGGGAGAATCCACCACCTCCCTTGGCAGACTATTCCACTGTCGAACCGCCCTGATAGTCAAGAAATTCTTCCTGATGTCCAGTCGGAATCTCCTCTCCTGCAGTTTGTACCCATTGGACCTAGTTCTACTGTCAACGGCAGAGGAGAACAAATATGTACCTTCTTCCTTATGACAGCCCTTCAGGCATTTTAAGAGAGCCATCGTATCCCCTCTCAGCCTTCTCTTCTCCAGGCTACACATAACCAGTTGCCACAACCTTTCCTCATAGGACTTGTTTTCCAGCCCTGTGATTATCTTCTAGAACCAGAGTCTCAATTTGACTCTATTGAATTGTTCGTTCCTATCCATCCCTCGTTTTTCTTCAGCAGGCATGCAAGTAATGCAAGTAATCCGAGAGCTACAGCAACTATTGCTCACACTGATGATTACAGTAATCTCACCAATTATCACCTTATTTGTAATGGCATTTTTGGGTGATTAATCAATTCAGAATTTCATGACAGAACCATTTCGGCAATCAGTGCAGCCTTCAAGTTTCCTTTCAGACATAGTTCAGGCATGAGATCAATGAATTATAAATGGCTAACATGGAACATTAGTGGACTAAACTCTCCCCAGAAAAGGAAAAAAAATTATATTACCTGAAGAAACTAAAGAATGACATCATCAGTATGCAAGAGACACATATTAGGAAAGAGGAAGTAAAATATCTGGTGCATAAATTTTTATATACCAATACTACTTTTATTATGTGTTGGTGAATACATTTTAAGAACTATTGCAGTAGATCAGGTCAAACATCCTGCGCGTTCAGCATTCCGTTTTCAGCCGCTTCCAGTCACATTTCACGTGAACACTGTATGCCTACCCGTGTCGTTTTCACTTTATTCCCAGAAGAGCAGCTCCATCCTTTCCGATCTGGAAGAACTTTGCATTCCTCTCCTTCAAGACATGGCTGCATGTGGCACCACCACTTCTGCTCCACTATGGAGGCTACAGGAGAGGAAGAAATGCAAATCAATGCTATTTTTTAATTACTCAAAAGCAGGAATTATATAGATAAGTAGTAATAAGACCATATGCAGATCACATGCTGTGCTTTGGAGACCTGCTCGGGGTCTGGTCCGGGGCTCCGCCCACCAGGCAGGCACAAGGCAGCCAGGATCCCGGCCAGCACACCTTCCCATGGGGACTGCGGCGGCAGCCCAGGGCCTCCCCGCCCCGTTGGAAGCCCCTGCTGGCACTGCCGCAGCGGACGGCAGCCAGGACAGGCAGCCCACCCTCCCCCTTCGATCGCAGTCAGACCCGTCCTGTTGTGCTTGAGGGAGGAGTCCGCCCGGCCCGGGGAGGCCAGGAGCAGGGGAGAGGCGGCCCCTGGCTGCAGTGGCCAGAGAAGGCGGGGTGGTAAGTGCTGGCAGGATCAGGGACCTGGAGGGTTGTCAGCCTGGGCCTGTGCAGCTGGGCTGGGGGGAGGAGAGGGAGCAAGAGGGCGGGGCAGCTCTGTGTAACCAGTCTGGAGGAGGCTGGCCAGCCAGTGAACCCGAACAAGGCTGCTGGAAGGACCAGTGGGTGAAGGAACCGCCTCCCTCTTGCCTATCTCTGAGCCTCAACAGACTGGGAGGCCTGGAGGAGCCCAGTCCCACTTGGCGTCTGCTCCAGTTGCGACCTCTCGCAATGCCCTAATGTCGGCTACTACTGCGCGGGCAGGAGCCTCTGGCCTGATGGCACCAACAAGACCTCTTTTAAAAGTTATAAACACCAGCAGAATAAGACAGAATGGATAATTGGTTGACTTGAACGAGAAGGTACTTGAAGGAAATTCAGTTACACAGAGGCACAGATTAGCCCACAGATTGTGACGCTGGCAACTAATTTGCAAGCCTGTGTTTCTCTTTAAGGTATTGTAAAACCCGTCAGAAACCACATTTACAGTCTTAATCGCCCAGTTTTTATGGCTCGGCCTGATTTTAGAAATGTTGGTGTTTCTCCATTGGGCAGCCTAATCCATACTGCGCTGCCACCGGTCTGGCAAGTGGTGCTGGTGGGGGGGCCCTGTGATGCCCACTGACAGCGCCATTGGAGCCTGGCGGAGGCACGTTGAGGACAGAGGGATGTGGGAACAGGGGGAGAGTAGTGGGAGGATGTGGAGAAGTTGTTCCTGGGGCTTCTCAGGACTGCATCAGCTAAATACGTAGCAGAGCTCTAGGAAGCCTCGTTGAGCAGACTGGGACTTACTCGGGGTAAGGGAGCAAACGTCCAGCCTGCTCGACTCCAGCAAAGGATACAGCAGGTGTTGGCATCATTGCTCCTGTGCTGGATGGGATGGGGTCCTTAGGGCTCAGTCCTGAGCCCTCCAGTGCCCACGATAGAAGCTTACCGTGGGCGTTGGAGTCGCAAACATGCTGCCAGGCATGTCCAGCATGGGCAGAGAGGCTTCACCTCCTGCGCTGTCCCCGTGCCCAAGCTCACTGCCCAGAGGCAGCAGCACAGGACCAGCAGGCAGTGCGCTTGCCCGGTCTTGGAACTGTACGGCCTCCAAGTGGGCAGGGAGGGGCAGGGCAGGGGTGAGATCAGTGGAGACCTTTGCCAGCAGCTCCTGGCCTCCCGACAGGGCCACAGGGTGACCTCCAAGACTGTGCCAGTTAAATAGCCAGCTGGACCTTGAGGAGACATGTTGGCGGGTCTCTGGACTTACCCAGGGGAGGGGGATGACCGTCCCCTTCTCTCGAGTGGCCCCAGGGACTACCTGGCTAACAGTAGCTTTTTGGTCCCCACTGAGCCCACAGTTGACAGGCCGCTCAGGACTGGGCTGCTAGTCCATGTTTCTAGTATACAGCATAGCCTAATGTATCTAGATCAGTGGTGGGTTAGAACCCACCAGTGGGTTGCGAGCAGTAGTGTCAGCCTACCGGTATGCTGGGCGTGGGCTGCAGCGGGTGGGCTTTCGCCGTTACGCAACAGAACGCAGCGATCGCGCTGCCGCTCACCTGGAAGACACGCCCAGCGTACCGGTAGGCTGACACCTCTGGTTGTGAGCCAATTTCAGGTGGGTCACAAAAAGGGGGAGGGCTGTGTGATTGTTCTGCTGTGTCAAGGTAGGCTTTTTTCCCTTCCTGATTCACTTCGTTACTGGAAAATGGCTGAGAAATAATCCAACTGATGGCTGCCTTCTCAGGAAAGCAAGAGGCTGTGGCGTCACAATGACAACACTTCCGGCTGTTACGTCACTTCCTGTGGGTCCTGGACCCATGGTCATTCTAAAAAGTGGGTCCCAGGACTAAAATGTTTGCTAACCTCTGATCCGGTTGAGTTTGAAGCAGGCGCAGTTGCTGCTTCTATGACTGTTGACTAAATTATATCAGGAAGGAATTCACAAATGCTCCATGAAGTGTTGTGCGCGTCTTCCCTGGTGGTTTTCTGATGCCTTACTTCCTGTGCACGCCCACAAGTGGCCACAAGTGGAACAGGCCGCTTGTGCCACGTGGCCTGCACTATGCCCAGTTCAAGCTCAGCGCCATCTGGAGCGCAACTTGGAGTACGGGATCGTTTTCCCCTTGCCCCGTGTCCTGTGTCAGCCAGCCCTATGGGGCTACTTGGTTTTGCGCCAGCCATTTTGCGCTGCAAATCTGAGCAGCCAGCATAAGGCCGACTGGGCCAGGAGTGGGGGTTAGGATTCAGCCTGCACTGCCATGGCCAGCAGTCCCACCCCACCCAGCCCCAGCCTGCCTCTCCCACCCAAGACGCCCCCTCCCCCAGCCCTGGAATGCCCTCCCGCCACCACCCTCCCACGCCAGCCTACCTCGGCTGGGTCCGGATTGGGTGAAGGAAGGGCAGTGCACATCCTTACACTGGCCCAGCCTGCTCAGGAGTAGTTGCGAACCTGTCTTACGGCACATTTGCAACACTCCTGGGCTGGCATAGGGGGACGTGCACCTGCCCAACGCCACTTCCGGACGTCTCTCTGTAAGGAGGACTGCAGAATGCAATTAATTTAAAATGGCTTTTTTAAAAAAAAAACAGTTAATTTTAGAGTCATGCTTTGCCTTGATTCTTGTGGTAACCATAATATAAAAATGAATGAATTTGATACAACACTACAAGCATTCAGATTTTAACATAACACGTAAGACAATTTTTTGGCTTCTCAAGAGCTTCCCTAGAAGATTTAAAATCCCCAGCTATCAGTCATCTTGGGTCTATTGTGGAAGAATTCTCAACATTCTGCTTATCAGTGTAAACACCGGCAAAGCTAACTGAAAGGCGAGTGCTACAGAACTCGAGAGAACATGAGTCGGGAGGGAATCACAAACGGAACATGTCGCACCATCAACACAAGAAGGAGCTGCTCGCGTGGTACCTGCTACCTGCCCAGGAAAGCAGGAGCACTTGACGGTTTGGGATCGTTCTTCTATCTTGTTCTTATTACAACATCGGTGGAGAGCCACCACTTCGCAAGTTCCCGTTTTAACATGGTGAGCTGTGGAAACAAGAAAATGCTGAGAGCCATGATGAAGTTTCTGCATGAAGTTATACAAGTACTTTAAGTGGGGATGCATCACATACATCATCATGGGGACCGTCCGCCGTACTGTAAGTGCCATTCAAGAGTTCTCACGTGTAGACAGTGGGCCAATCCTTCTCCCTAAGGCAGGGATACTTTTTTAAAAAATCTCAGTTCAAAGCATGGCAGCTCTCTTGGTCCAAGGCAGGGAAGCTGAATGACTGCAAGAATGCCTGGGTGCAGGCAGATCACAGACGACGGTGATCATAGACCACAGAAGGGAACAGGGACCGAGAATTAGATTTGACATGTGTTCCCCATTTCCTATAATTCAGGAATATATGTAGCATCTACAAAAGCATCTTCTGTTTGGTGTAAGAGCAAGATGCATATTAAAGATAACTAAAGAAAACTTATTTTGTTTCAGAATAAATTGGCACTTGTGTCTTCACAGCAAATCAGCACAGAATATTCTATGTGACAGTCTGAAAAGGAAATATTAATTCATTGTAACGTATTAACACGTTTCCGATTTTTCATTTGTTCTTGTATTTTGAAGGTGTCGTACCCAACCTCATACTCTGAGAAGAAATGCAGAGGGTGGTGCAAACCTTTTCCATGCCAACAAACTCCTTCCTGAAGAGACACAAAATGACCGATCTGACCATTCGATCAATCAGAAAAGCTTTTCTGCTAACAGCAGCGCTGAAATAGTTTGTAATAGATGATTTGTTACAGCAAATATCAATTGCTCTGTTCTAGACTTATGGGATGAACACTCAATATGAGGAGTTGCGGTGAGAGAAGGAAATCAAACATATTCAGACACTATTGATATTGCTTTTAGCTCAAGGTGAGTGTTAATGCCACTTCCGCAGAACGCCATGGTATGCCAACCAAAAGCAATCGTTGATGGGGGAAAATCCTCCAGTTCGGGGAAATGTGTTGCAATGCTATGAAATCAAACAACAAAGAGGATCACTTCTTTGAAAAACAGTAGAAATAAACTATGATAACTACCTTAGTTATTATTGAGTATACATTATACTCAAAATAAAGTTGAAACTAATCTGAGGGTTCATCGCAAGGCAAAACATCTGAGAATTTTCAAGGGAAGCAAAATTGATTTCTTTAAGGCAGGTGAAATTTTTCCAGTAGTTTCTCCACATCTATTATGAAAAAAATGCTATATAATAAAATATCCTATTAAAACGTTCAGATTGTAAATTTGACACCAGGTGAAAACCTTCTCTTTGTCCATGTCCTTTAGGCCTTCTGGCTTTCAGATGTTTAGGTTTAATTCTGTGTTAAGGCTGACACTTTTTGCCTGCTCAATGGGGTTATGCTTGTATTGTTTTATTTGAGTTTTACATTTAAAAAAAATGTTCTACCACGCTCTAAATATCCTAAATCAATTCAGAGTGAATTTCTGGTGAATTTCTTACTTGAAACTTTTTAAAAGTTGTAGTAGAGTTTTTCATATAGAGAAATGCATCTTCTTTGAAACTTTGAAATCAACAACCATCTGCTGGATAAATGACCAACTGCTGCTGCTGAAAGCAGGTCGGTCAATAAGAAGAGCTGCCTGACCTGGGACTCAGTCCTGGCGGAGGGGCTGACCTGACTTGCGTCTCGGAGACCTGGCTGGATGCTGCCTTGGTCTCTGGGGGTGCCTAAACACCCTGTTCCACAGTGTGCTGGGTCTGAATGTCTCCATGTCATGCTACAAGGGCAAGACAGGTTTTGGGATGCTGCTGGTTCACCTGGTTGCCCATCAGTCTCCCTAACTGAGCTGACCAAGGTGTCCTGAGACACGTGGAAGCAGCGTGTGGCCACACAATGTGGTCATGTCCAGAGGGTTCAGGTCAGCCAACCCATCTTTAGTTATTTGTTATCCATGGATTTTGGCATCTGTGGGGGTTCCAGGAAAGGGACCCCTGTGGGCCAGCACACGTGGCACAACCTCAGCAGGCACGTGGCACAGCCTGGACCAGAGCCCCCTACTCTATAAACAGCATTATTCAGAATAGCGGTTTGTATGACCCACTGGCAGCCCCATCCTGACGCAAGTCCCACGTGCAGTGCCGCTGGGCCAATGCAGCCTCTGCTGCACACAGTACGGGAATAGGCGCTGCTTGCGGTTTCCCCAAAGGACATCATTCCTGGACCCAGAAACAAAAGCAGCCACAAGTATCACAAGTGCCAGCTCACAAACCTGTTAAATTGTGCTGTCAAAACAGAGATGTCATAGCAAAGAGAACAATAAATATATAAGGTAAATTTAAAATTAGCATGAGGTTGTGGAATCCATCTCTGCCTGTTGTTCTCTCCAACCTTCTTATTTGTATTCCAAGTTGTCTCATTGAGGGCACAATCCTAAACTGAGCTAGGCCGGCATAAGCTAAGCCATGTAAAGTATGTTTGGGCCACTCTCGGAGTCAGAGAGGCCAGCACAGAGACGTGAGCCTGACTCCGAGAGGGTCCAAACACGCTTTATGGTGTCCCTTGTGCTGGCCAAACTTTGCTGTCTTAGCTTATGCTGGCTTAACTCTAGTTTAGGATTGCGCTCTGAGTCTTAGGTTTTGTTTGTTTCCACACATTCCTTTTTAATAGTTTTTACACAGCACAACTGGCTCCCCAGAGACATCACATTACACCTTCTAAACAGAAATCGAGCATCACCTACACGCACCAATAGGCATCTGAAATGCAAGCTATTTAATAGATTTATTTTGTGGTAAAGCACTTTGAAAATAAATTAGTGCTGAAATGAAAACTTTTCAAGGCAGCAAACGTCTCAGTCTTTAGCCATTAGTGAGAAAGAATGGGATGTTTTTAGGGTTTTATGCCAATGCAATCAAATTAAATAGAACAGTCATTTAAATATATGAGTAGTACAGGAGGATATTTTTATAAATGATGTAATGAATGGGTTAGATGAGCAAGTAACCAAACCCACTGATAATGGTGCAAAGGAGAAATAATGGCACTTTTTTCAATTTTTAATGAAGAAAATGACAACTTTTTAGAAAAGTTGATGCAATACAAATCTTGGGCAAAGAATTACTACTTTCCATATACAGTATATTAAGAGTTTGAGTATAATGTAGTGTGATTGCAGCACACAGCAAATGTGATCATAGGTTCATTATTTCCATGACTAACGGTACGTTTGGCGTTTAACTCAAGGTTAAGGCAACCAAAAGTGGTTATCGCTCACCATGGTTAAATACTGCCAATGGTAGGCCAATGTGGCCTGGATCAAAACACTGATGTCCACATAGACACACTAAATGCATTTCACGCAATAACTGGAACCATCTTCACAGCACAAACACAACCTTTGACTGCAGGACAGGATACCTTCACACACCCACTCTGTAAAAGGCCATACAGCAGTGTGTCTAAAACTGCATGTCGGAACCCTCTAGGTGGGTCGCGAGCCAATTTCAGGTGGTTTCCCATCTCAATGTGTTTTTTTTTAAATATGTTAGTTGATGATTACAAGTACATTTGGGGAAACGTTAAGTATTTGTACATTTGACAGGCTGCTATGTGCATGCTTTTAACAATGGTAGTCAATGGGGCTCACTCCTGGGTAAGCATGGATCAGATTTCAGCCTTTGGGATGTCTGGAGAATTAAAAAACAAACAGATCAGCAACTGCTTGGGAGGATTATTTATTCTAAACTAGCTTTTCCTTACCCGGCATTGCCCGGGTATTTATTTATCCCAAGCTTCTATTAGACACAAAAAGGAATGAATTCTACCAATCAGCTCAGCGACCCTGAAAACTATGGGTTCGACACCGAGGTTGGCCATTTTCAACCATTTTCACATAGGGGCCCCCGTGTACCCCCACCCCCGGGGGTGCTAGGGGGGCCTGACTCCTGAAGTGTTGGTCGCCAGGCCGGAAGGCACACGTGAGCTGAGTTTGGTGCCAGTCGCTCCAGGCGTTCCAGCAGAGCATGGCAGAAGTTTTGTTTCACACCCCTTCTCAACCCCCACCCCACCCAGGGGGAACGAAAGCAGACTCCAATGGCGTCGGGAGAGCCACCAGTCATCTTGGCGACTCCGGAAACGATGGATTCAACACCGATTTCTGCCGTTTTTGACCATTTTCACATGGGGCTCCCTGCGCACCCGCACCTCCGGGGGCACTAGTGGGGCCTGACCCCCGCAGTGTTTGTGGCCAGGCCGCAAGGGTTGTGCATCCCGAGTCTGGTGGCAATCACTCCAGGTGTTCCAGGAAGGCATGGCGGATGTTTTGTTTCGCACCCCTTCTTGCCCCCCACACTGAGGGGGGGCTGAACTCGGACTCCACTGGCATCGGGAGCACCACCGCTCATCTCGGCGACCCCAGAAACTACAGATTTGAAGCCAATTCCGGCCGTTTTCGACCATTTTCACATGGGGCCCCCTGTGCACCCCCACCCCCGGGAGCGCTAGGGAGGCCCAACCCCTGCAGTGTTTGTGGCCAGGCCGGAAGACTTGCATATGCCGGGTTTGGTGCCAATCCGTGTAGGCGTTGCACCAGGGCATGGCGGACGTTTTATTTTGCACCCCTTCTCGCCCCCCACGCCAAGGGGGGGGCGAACCCTGACTCCACCAGTGTCGGGAGCATCGTCACTCATCTCGGCGACCCTGGAAACTATGGATTCCACGCCAATTTTGGCCGTTTTCGACCATTTTCACATGGGGACCCCTGCCCACCCCCACCCCTGGGGGCGTTAGGGGGGGTCTGACCCCCAGTATTTGTCACCAGACTGCAAGGCACGCATGCCAAGTTTGGCGTCAATTGCTCCAGGCATTCCAGGAGAGCATGGTAGACGGGGTTTTTTTTTTGCACCCCTTCTTGCCCCCCCACGCTGAGGGGGGGGCCGAACCCGGAGTCAAACGGCGTCGGGAGCATCGCCGCTTGTCTCGGTGACCCCGGAAACAACGGATTCAACACCGATGTCGGCTGTTTTCAATCATTTTTACATTGCACCCCCTGCGCACCCCCACCCCCAGAGGTCCTAGGGGGGTCTGACCCCCGCAGTGTTTGTCGCCAGGCCGCAAGGTGTATGCATGCCAAGTTTGGTGTCAATCGCTCCAGGCGTTGTGGAGCCTATGCGGAACATACGTACACACAAACGTACACACATACGTACACACGAACACACCCACGTTCTCTTTTATATGTAATAGATAAATTTAAAATATTTCTTTATTTTACATAAATTTTTTAACTTATACTTATTGTAAATTTTTAATTGATTTGATTGTATGGGGGTGGGGTTTAAAATTTTTCCTGCTTGATATTATTCCTGGCCGTGCCATCACTTCCAGGTTAATGGCATCACTTCTGGTGGGTCCTGCCAGATTGTCACCCTAAAAAGTGGGTCCTTGTGCTAAAATGTTTGAGAATAAGAACGTAAGAAGAGCCCCACTGGATCAGGCCAAAGGCCCACCTAGTCCAGCTTCCTGTATCACACAGTGGCCCACCAGGTGCCTCAGGAAGCACACGAGACAACAAGATGCCTGCATCCTGTTGCCACTCCCTTGCACCTGGCCTTCTGACGTAGCCTACTTCTAATGTAAGGAGGTAGAACCACCCATCATGGCCTATAGCCCACGATGGACTTTTTCTCCAGAAATCTGTCCAATCGTCTTTTAAAGGTACCCAGGCCAGATACCATCACGACCTCCTGTGGCAAGGAGTTCCACAGATTAATTACACACTGAGTAAAAAAGTATTTCCTTTTATCTGTTCTAACTCTCCCAAAACGACTGTCATACGCCATATGACAGAATGACTGTCATAAGGTATGAAAAGGTAAAGGTTTCCCCACAACCGAATGGTCTAGTCTTGACCGACTCTAGGGAATTCATTCTTACTTGGAGCAATATCAGGTGACAGATTTTGACGGCTCAATGTACAGGAGTCAACAATGCTCCATGTGAGTGCAGGTGACATGATGGCAGCAACAAGGTCAGACTCTGCTATCTGTGGGGTCTCATTCCAGAACCCTCCTCCCCCCGCCCGCCCCCCCCCCGGATTCTCGTGAATACCAGAGTCCACATTTAAATAAATACCTTTAAAACAAAAAAGAAGCTTGATAATCAGGGCTGCTGCCATTTTGTGTTGCAACTGGGCCAATTCGAAGCCTCCGTGCTATTTTTAGAGCTGCAAGACCGTTACATTCACCTCACCGATTGGCTGGACGCAGCACAGCATCTACACTGATGCATTCTGGGGCAAACTTGGGAGGCAGGTCTTTCGGCAAAAAGAACAGCTGCAGAAGCCTGGGAACAGCCCGGTTTGGGCATGAAAAACAGCAGGACCTCTGACCCTTTTTGGCGTTAATGGCATTTAAATGAGGACTCTCGGAACCGCTGGCATCCGTGGCAAGTCAAATCTGCGCACAGGGCTCCAAAGGGACCCTATCTGCATAGTTGCAATGAAGTCTTCCCAATACTGTATATCTATTCTTTACCCATACAACCTAAAAAAAACCCTGACATTTTATGGATTAAAAAGTGATGTGACTAACATGTCTTCTAGTTCAGCTCCCAAATCAGCATGTTATTACTCCATGACCACACACTGTGGCAGTGTGTGTGTGTGTGTGTGCGTGCGTGCGTGCGTGCGTGCGTGTGTGTTTTCAAGCACAT
Source organism: Lerista edwardsae (assembly GCA_029204185.1). Lineage (NCBI taxonomy): Eukaryota > Metazoa > Chordata > Lepidosauria > Squamata > Scincidae > Lerista > Lerista edwardsae. The sequence continues at coordinate 13,420 of JAJKFI010034964.1, read as the reverse complement.
TGAATTGACAGGCGTATTGACTGACATAGACAGCAAGTGTAGGTTATCTTCCCTCTACACTTGAGCAATTTCAGTATGTCACACCAGTCTGTCATTTCAGAAAGCAAGAACATAAACAGACCTGCAATTCTGGTGTAGCAGAATTATCTTGTTCTAGTGGACACTGAGTATTCAGTTTGAGTAAATACCCAAGACAAGTTTTAAACCAATGCTTCTCTGGCAAATGGCAAACAAAATGTTGTAAAAAGAAATCTTAAAATAATACATCTGTTATTCCAATAGTTGTGTCCTATCGTCAAGGTGCCAACAGATTCTGTGAAAGACCAGAGGGTTCGCCATTTTCTGGCAAATGGTCCCAGCATTTAGCGTATACACTATATTTTTACCCAAGTCCATTAAATCCCACCAATACACTTACCATTCAAACCTACTAAAACTAAAACTTGAGAAATAATGTGGAAAATCCTATGGCTTTCCAGCAGAAACTAACAGCCCAGTCCTAACCCCAGCCAGTGCCCCACAATTCAGTGGCACAAGAACTGCCCCCTCTGTATCCTGGGGGGGGGGCAGGGAAGCATCCGGAGATCTCCTTAGGGTAAGGGAACATCTGTGTTCCCTTACCTGTTACACTGTGCAGAGCCTGGGAGTACCTACGGGTCTACTCGGAGCTATTTAACTCTATGGCGATTAAGCTGGTACAGAATCCAGGAGACCCCCGTCAGCTCCTGAAGCCCAGGAAGGGGACAGGATTCAGTGGCGGCTGAAGCTGCCATCCCTGCTACCCTCCTGGGCCTGAGCCACCCCAAGCCACCCTGCCCCCACCCTGGAATGCCTCTCCGCCCCTTGGCGGCCAACTGACCCCCACGGGCTCCTGAGTGGCGCATCTGAGTGGCGCAACGGGCACTGGTGCCCCTGCCAGCGCTGCTCCTCCTCCAGCCACAGCAACGTGCCTCACGCCATGTCCGTGACGGTCGCTGCCAGGGCGGCCCGCCTGCTGGACTGGGCTGCCCTCCACGCCAAACTGAAACTTAAGCCGAGCTCACTTGCAAGGTGGCTTGTTCCAAAGCTTTACAAGAAAACATATTTTTTGACTGTATACAGAGATTACAGAGAGTTACTTTGAAACAGTTTGTTAGTGGTCTAGAACGCAGGCGTCAAACTCATTTCACACAGTGAGCCAAGCAGAATTCATGGCGCCTGCGAGGACCAGAAGTTCCATTATTGGCAGATTATCTGGCAGACGATGGCCAGAAATCAGCACTTTGATCGCACGTTGGAGCTAGTTTGTTGCAAATGACATAAAAGCAAATGTGCAGATATTGGTCCTATTTTCAAGATAAGGAGGAGCCCGCGGCATCACCTTGCAGAACAGGGGCTCCATGAGCAGCACTGGGTGACGGCTGAGCTCTCCCAATGCCTCCTCACCCTCACCCTCATCACGCCCCTCTCTCGCCCTGCCAGGCTGCCCCTTCACAGCATTCCTCAGAGGTCTTCTGAGGCCTCTTTCTGGGAGGGAACCCCAGAGCCTCCCAGTGGCAATGCTGGGAGAGCCCAATCATCCCTGCGATCAGCCGCTGCGATCTGCTTTGCCAGGCATGTCGGGAGACGTTCTGTACGTCAAGCCAATCTGACACGAAAGCCCTGGACTCCCGGGGGGGGGGGGACGACTTCCCACGAATGAGGACGCTAGTCAGAAAGAAGTGGAAAGGGAAAGCAAAAAGTGTCCCATCACTCCACAGTGCAGGGAGGCTGCTTAAAACAAGAGTAGTAGAGGCCCAGCGGAAATGTGTACCGCAAAGAAATAAGGGCTCAGCCAAGTCCAAGAGGATGCCTGCATGGCTAACAAGCAAAGTCAGAGAGGCTATAAAAGGCAGGAACCTTCCTTCCATAAATGGAAACCTTGCCCTAGTTATGAGAAGAAAAAGGAACACAAACTCCGGCAAAAGAAATGCAGGAAGGTGATAAGGGAGGCCAAGAAAGATTTTGAGGAATGTATGGCTAGGAACATAAACGTAAGAACACAAGAAAAGCCTTGCTGGACCTGGCAAAGGTCCAGCTTCCTGTATTTCATAGTGGCCCACCAGGTGCTTCAGGGAAGACACACGACAATGAAGGGGAACAATAAAAGCTTCTTCAAATGTGTCAGAATCAGGAATCCTGCCAGACAAGTGGTCGGCCTGCTGGATGGTGAGGGAGGGGAAGGGGAAAGAAAAGGGAACTTGGAGATTGCAGAGAAATTTAACGAGTTCTTTGCATCTGTCTTCAGAGCAGAAGACCTCAGGCAAATTCCTCTACCCGAAGAGACCCTGCTGAGTAAGGAATTAAGGGCGCAATCCTATACTGTGCGGGAATAGCGAGGCCGATGCAGGACAGGACAGGCTGGGGAGGCTCCCCCATGTGCCCCTTGGAACAGAGGAGCCGAGGAGACTGCACAGTCCGAATCCTCGGCCGACGAAGGGAGGTGCTGCGCGGGCACAGCGGGACTGGCACTGCTTGCTTTAGTGCCGACATGGGGGGTGCCGCTTCTAGGACTGCACTGCCCACCTGATAGACATTAAAAGAGAAGATACTTCAGACCTGGCTGACAAAGTCACCAGGCCCAGATGGCAGCCACCCAACGGAGCTGAAAAATGAAGTTGCTGACCTCTTAAATATAATTCGCAACTTGTCCCTTCAAACAGCCATGGTGCCAGAGGATTGGAGGATAGCCAATGTCACACCAGTGTTCAAAAAAGGAAGTGGGGGGGACCAGGAAACTACAGGCCCATCAACCTAACATCCATTCGAGATAACCTGGTGGAAAGCCTCATCAAAGATAAAATCTTACAACACATAGAAGAACAGGCCTTGCTGAAAGAGAGTCAGCATGGCTTCTGTAAAGATAAGTCTTGCCTCACAAACTTTCTAGAGTTAAACAGGCATGTGGATGCGAGCGAGCCTGTGGAGGCCCACTGGCCTCGCCACTCCAGCGCAATTTAAGATTGCGCTCTAAACTTTTCTGGGTGGTGAGAGCTTGAAAGGATTGTGAAGAGCTCCAGGAGGATTTCTCCAAACTGGGAGGATGGGCACAAAATGGCAAATGCATTTCAATTTAAGTAAGTGTATAGTAATGCCTATTGGGGCAAATAATCAAAAATTCACATACAGGCTAATGGGTTCTGAGCTGTCTGTGACAGACCAGGAGAGAGATCTTGGGGTGCTGGTGGACAGCTCGATGAAAATGTCGACCCAGTGTGCAGCGGCAGTGAAGAAGGCAAATTCCATGCTAAGGATAATGAGAAAAGGGATTGAGAATAAAGCAGCCAATGTTGCATTGCCATTCTACAAATGGCAATGCTGCCTTACCATTATCTGGAATATTACGTACAGCTCTGGTCACCACATCTCAAAAAGGATATAGTGGAACTAGAAAAGGTGCAGAAGAGAGCGACCAAAATGAGTCATGGGCTGAGGCATCTCCCTTATGAGGAAAGGTCACAGTGTTTGGGGCTTCAGTCTACAAAAAAGGTGCTTGAGGTGGGATGTGATTGAGACATATAAAACTATGCAGACTGGATAGGGAAAAGCTCTTTTCTCTCTCACACAACCCCAGAACCAGGGGACATCCACTAAAACTGAGTGTCAGGAGTTAGAACAAATACTACTTCAAACCTCAACAACTCAGTACCTCTACGATACTGGCTGCCTAGTAGATTTGCAGCTAGTGTTTTCGAACCCCAAGATTTCATAGACATTAGCCCAGCAAGATTGAAAAGCTGCCTCTGATGTGCAATTAATCTACTTGGTCCAGGTGGGTGATAGGTGAAAAGAACACAGTACACACTGCTAAAGAGTGCCTTGGTAATCAAAAAAGAGCTGATGAACGGTTTGCCATCGTCAGCGCCAAATTTTGCTGCACTGTGCCAGAAATAAATCCCATTCATTAGCTTGTCTGCCAGCCTCCAGTTACTACCATCTGCATAAGGAAGTCTGTGGCCCCCTTGGCAAAAAATCAAGGAAATTGGTAGTGTAAGTGCATCCCTAGGACTAAAGGCCAATAGAAAAGAGCGAGATGCCAAATGTCCAATATCCATCCAGATCCAGGAATGGACAAGTAGGAAGAGGGAGATCTGCTGGCTGAATAGACAAAAACTGGGCAGGCAAACTCTAGAAAGCAGAAATCCACCAGACGGGGGAAGGTTTCACGCAGACGCTTCTGTGCCAGCAGCATTTTCAGCCATCCGACTTTATCCTGTTGGGCTTAGCGAAGATTATTTCATCCAGGCATTTCTTTGGTTTTGTTGAATGAATTACGCTGGCATACGCTTATCAATTCTCCTGTGAAGGTTAAGTGGATTTTCACAGTACAGGTTCACTAACCAGATTTCAATGGTCAGTTTTTGTTTCAGATTTGAGAATCGGAAAGAAATGCAGTTTTACAGCAACGGAGGTGGTCATTTCTTCTCAAAGGTTTGTCGAAATAGTTTGACAAATAGATCTCACATCTCCTTTAGGCTGAGTATTATAATTTTGCCCACTCCAGAAGCTTATATTCGTCCACGTATCTATGGGAGACTCTGGGTCCAATCCGGGGCCCTTCAGCGCAGGCAGCAGGAGCGCACGTACCACTCGTGCTGGCGTAGCACAAGGCGCCGTACAGCGCCCCCAACACCACTGGGGCAGCACACGGAGGCATCGGCACCTGGAGGGAGGTCCGCTGGCGGGCGAGGGGCAAATCTGCTGCTCACCGGCAATGAGGCCTCTGGAGGCCAAAACTCCCCTGTGGGATTCAGAGGCTGCTGCACTGGCCCCGCTGCATCGGCACCCAGGGATTTGCGGCGGAGGGGCTGCTGACGTGTCCGGCTCGGCTCTTTCAGTAAAGTGCCCATTAAACCAGGACAACCACGTCTCTGTTTCCAAATACTCTCCCACTAAGTGTCAGCAGGCATCAGCAAACCACCTAAAATCCGGTGTCTGTTTTTAATCACCCTGCTTTGACTCTTCAGCGGTTTCTGCATGTTTCCAGCCATTTCTCAAGGCTACCCTGTGCACACCGTGCTCTGAAGATGCGCCACGGGACGTCCCTCAGCTCAGCCGGCTTTTTGGAAGAAAGGACCTGACTTTTGAAGTTGTGCTTCATCGAGGGAGCCCCAGGCAAAGCCGTTTGATGAACAGAGTCAGGGGAGTAACACTGCTCAGACCTTCAGGAAAAAAGGGGGAGCTAACAAGACACACTGCTAGTCTCGTGAAATCCTCCCTTTCAAAGAGATCTCCCTTGGTAAAAACCTCCTCTTCACATTACTGATTCCATATGAACATGGAGACTCGAAGCCATTGGCCTGCTGAATCAATATCCCACCTAAACGAAGTCTGAGAATTAAAGTCTGGGAAGAACAGAGAGGAAGGCAGTTCTTGAAAAGGAAAAAAAAATCAGATGGGAAAAGGGACCAAACAAACTCCATTTTGTTAGCGCATATTACCCATCAGCTCTGTTTTACCAGGATTCTCCCTAACTGTCTCCACCAAAGATGTGAAAATTTATTTCTAACATAAAATCCAATCACATCCTGATGTGTAACTTCTTGCTTACACTACAGCACTGTCGCAGAAGTCCCCTCTCACATACCTCAAAGATACTTCTTCCTGCCACACAGTTCTAATCAATAAAAAACAACAGCAGGTAACAGATTAGTTCTCCTTACTGAGATTGCCAAAAGGTGTAATTACCTGGTTTGGAATGTGAATTTGTCCAGCACCTAATAGCTCAGTTTGCTCAGAGCCGAGTGGCAGCCTCCCCAAAGGGTCCTCTCCGGCCTGAGGCTCAGATTGAAATCCTGTGAGATTCTGTTCTGCTTTGCAGGCCCACACGCAGCAGGAGCTTCCTGAACTGGTTTCAGTGCGAAGCCCTTGCTCCCACTGAAGTTCTCCCCGATGGTTGGAAGCCATCCAAACAAGCAGCCTTTTATCTGGCAACAGCTTTTTTATTTGGGTAACTTATTTCCATTTGTTTGGGGCAAATGTTTTTATGTGGCTCTCATGATCTGTCCAGATCTTAAACTCTCTCTTGTTTGGGGTGGTGGTTGCATTTCCAAAAGCTTCCCCACCACGGCTCATTCTGGGAACTGCAGCTCCAAGGGGGCAACCTAAGGGCACAAAGGGCACCACAGAGGCTGGGAGAGCTCTCGGAGGACTCTCGGCACTGGCCTTTGCAGAAGGTTGGCCCAGAAAGCTCACTGCAGGGGCACTTCCCAAGGGCCAGGCGAGACAGCCATATGGGCGAAAAATGGGAGAGGACTCTCATTCGTGAGGAGGTTCACTAAGGACGAAGAAGGACCTGCGGCAGGAAAGGAATTGGCATCCTCAGTTCAGAACCTCAAAAGGGCTACGGATGGTATTATTACACAGACAGAAGACGTGCTGGCGAGGGAGGTCGTCTGGAGGAAGGGACAAATTTGTCCTCACCTGCCTCTGGCAGTAGAACTAGGCCTAATGGGTGCAAGCTGTGAGAGAGGAGATTCCAGTAGGACATAAGGAAGAATTTCTTGACGATAAGGATGGTATGACAGTGAGAGCGCAATCCTACCCAGCGCTGGAGCGGCAAGGCCGGCTGGCCAGCGCCATGTCCAACGCTGGGTCTGGGAGGCTGGAGCCTCCCCACAGCAAGGGAGCGTGCGCTCCCTTACCGTAGGGGAGTCCAGCCTCCCCTATGCGCTCCTCGGATCTGTGCCCGCTAAAGAGTGGGCACAGATCCGAGGAGACCGTGCGGCCCGAACTGGGGCCGCGCAGCCTCTAGAACGGGCCTAGGATTCGGCCTTACAGCCCGCCCATGTCCTGCCCTCGTCCCGCCCACATAGCCCCTCCTCCCACCAATCCCCAGGGCGCTTCCCGTGCGCCAACCGGCTTCGGCCGACTAGCCCTGCGGCCTTAGTCCCGACGCGGGGCACACCGTTGTGCCGGCACCGCGTGGGAGGCAGGATTGCCACTGGAAGGAGTAGTGGCTTCTCCCTCACTGGAGACCTTCAAGCAGAGGCTCGACAGGCACCTGCTGCAGCTGCTCTAGGAGGATTTCCTGCAACAGGCGGGGGTTGGACTAGATGACCTTGTAGGTCCCTTCCAACTCCTATGATTCTCTGATTCACAGTGACCCCAAGGTAGTCATAGGCTCGAATTTAGAATGCAGTTTCCTCACCAGTACAAATGGACACAAAGGCATGACCTGAAACGTACTTCCCTGGAGCACTGCATTGGAGCAAATGACACCCCTGCTAACTGGGCAAGAGGCACGTTTTCAAGCGGTGCTCCTCTCATAGCAGGGGGAGAGCAACTGTCCCTCTTCACCCCTGCGCAGTGTCTTTTCTAGTGGCTGTTGCTGGCGGTCTGCCTTTTTTTTTTTTAGATTGTGAGCCCTTTGGGACAGGGAGCCATTTAACTTTATTATTAATATTTGCCTGTAAACCGCTTTGTGAACTTTGTGTTGAAAAGCGGTATATAAGTACCTGTTGTTTGACTGACTGACTGACTGACTGACTGACTGACTGATTGATTGATTGATATGCACCAAGTGTCCTGAGCTTTTGCAGGATACATGTAAATTCATGCTTATAGAGAGCTGCATTGTTAACACACCAAACTAACACTAATATTCTTGTATTATTTTTACCTAAGCACTTAAACACTGCATAATTCAAGTCTGAAGAGGCATTCTTCCAAAACTCCAAAGCCCTTTTGACTACACGTTTTAGCATTCTAGTGGTACCATTATAACACAATTTAAATTATAGAAATGCAATACAGTAGTCCCTTGGCATCCGTGGTGTTTAGTTCCGCCTTGTCTCAAAGACACCTATATTTGTGGAGTATTTTAAAATGCGTTTCAAAAATAAAAATCCATAAGCGAATAGCCTTCCCTACCTACACACCACAAAATAGCACCATTTGCAGAGCTGCAGAATAGTCTCCTGCACTTCTGGAAGCTACAGGCATGCCCGGTTTCCGCTGGGGTTCCGTTCTGGACCCCACTGTGAACACCTAAAACTGTGGATATTGGGGATGCCTTTTTAAAGATAGGGGGACATAAGTGGTTGTGCAGCAACAAGATAAAAAAGAGATTTGTTCAACGTTCCCGTCTTTTTAATAAGGGTCCCGCAGTATCCACGGCATCTGTGCATAACTGAAACTGTTGATACTGACTCAATGGATACAGGGATACGCCCAGTGGTGTCATTCAAATGATTTAGGAACAGGAACTCACTTTTGATTGGCACTTGTTGGGAACCCGGAACCAGCCACGGAGCCCCTTAGGATCCGGAACGCCCATTCTGGTCCGTTCCCCCTGAATGACATCACTGGGTATGCCTGTAATTCTGAGTCACATGACCCCCTCCCTTGGCCCCCGCTCACCCCAGAAGGCTTTGCAGCTTACAGGAGCACAGAGGAATGCCCGGCTGACCTGCAGAGGGCATGATTTTGTGATGTGAAGGTAGGGAAGGCTAGTTTCTTACTCATTTTTAAAAGGGGACCCCCATATCCACAGAGAAGGCAGGTCCACTGTTATTTTTGTGTGTGGGTGGGGGGCGATTGATCTAGGCGATTGATCAGATACCTAAACATTTCTGTGCAGCCACTAATAGAGAAGGGAAAAATAAGAATGGAATCCATGCGCTGGGCTGTATGTTGTTTTCCTAAGATAGGATGGAAGCAGGGGGCTGGCATGAATGCGATTAAAATTCTTCCCACAGCCCTGATGCAATTCCCACCTCTTTCCCCCGCCTAGTTATGGTTGTTTTTAAGAAAAGGAAGTTGTGGAATCTCCCACAATTCATCCAGATTAGTACTCACATGACAAATTGTTCCCCTGTTTATGCCCTTTCAGTTGCAGTAATGCTCATTACATTAAACCTCAGTGGTTTATACAATCAAATTTTCAGTTAGAATCCAAGAATGTATAGACACTGCAGAGTGAGGAATAAGGTTCAGAATTATTTTATTATTTTATTATTATAATTATTATTTTTAATAATAATTAAAAATTATTATTTTTCATTAGGTAAACACCAAAATGCTGCTGCCTATTTATTCATCCATCAAAGGATTCTGTTTTCTGAGGGAGGGAAGTCAACAAATTGAACTACTGCCAGGCTCCTAAACTCCAAGCAGAATTCCGTTGTGCTGGTTAAAGGAGCGCATTGTTTGAAAGGGAGAAGCCCTATTTCTGTAGCCACGCAAGCAGTCTCTTAAGTATTACTGAGAAAATAAACAAGACAACCCCACTCGTGTTCCACAATGCTCACGTCTGCATCGATACGCGGGATGCAGCAGCAGCTGACATTTTTCTGAAGATGGCTTTTTACGAGGCTCATTTCATAAACTTCATCTAGAGACTGTTTAGGTACCGTTCAATGATTTCTTTTTTTAATGAGAAAAGTGACTTTATTACACTCTTACTCAATTTCTCAAGTTTACCATCTTCAGATAACAAACAAAAAACGTGGTGATAAAATGAAATTCATTCAACAGCAGGGGCATAAAATGCTTTCAGGAGTAATTTGTAGGAAACTGAAGCAGCCAACTTATAGAAAACGTCTGTCAACTGACCAACCGTCAGAAGCCAAAGACCAGAGGCCAAAACCATCTAATCCAACTCGCCAGCACAGGCCAAAGGCAGCACACAATGCGGCCTGCTCTGTGGGGGGAAGTCACCGGGGGGGGGGCCCTCGAGGGAAGGCAGGGCTCTCCAAACGCATGGAAGGAAGGCCTCTTCATAGGTCTGAGAAGGTGCTTGAGGGACAGAAAAAAATTAATTTAACATTTAAATAAATGCATGAGACGGAGCTTGGAAAATGAATAAATTTTTGCACTTTTTGGATCCAGAGAGGAAAGTGCCAGGGAGGGGTCTAGTCAGCCCCCTTACAACCATCAGGGCCAGCTGCCCACAGCCCCACTCCCCCACAGAGCCACTGGAGAGGAGGGGGTGGGGGAAGGACGCGCCGAAGGAAACAGACTCCAGACGCACTCAAATGGTTCTCTACTCCCCTCCCCCAGCCCCGACTGGCCAGAAAAAAGGCGAATGACCCGAGGCCCTCCAAGGTGGCTCCGGCTTCTTCCCAGCAGGCTGCAAGTCTTGGCAAGCCTCCTTCGCCTTCCTATACTAGGGCCAGCGCCTGCCCCGTGTTGCTCCTGTAGAGCTCTGAAGGCCTCGCTGGGCTCAGCTGCGGTGTCTCAGGGGCTGGACGGTCCAGCCAGCCCGTGTCCCTCTGCAGGCCAGTCGGGGAGTCCCCTGAGCCACCGACAGGAGACCCAGGAGGGAAGGGCAGGTGTACGCCTATACGATGGGGCTGCCTTGTGGATGCATCAAAGCTGGGCAGAGTTTGGCCCAAGTTGTGTGTGTTTAAAAACAAATATTTGCATCCAGGCGCCTGCCCGGATGCCCCAACAGGGCCACATAGTACAACACAGGGAGCAACGTCTTACCTTTGTGATGGTTTGCCCCGGATGCTATTCTCCCCCACAGTGTTACAGCAAATATTATTATTAGCAGCTTTCCTTTTGTGGCTTTCTGCAAGTACCTTTTATTCATCCTAGGGGAAAAAATACACAAAAATGAAAAATATTCAAGAGGTGCTTCATTATTTTTTCCTTAGCTTTATAAATGCAGCTCTGCAATACCTGGAAGACACACCTGCACTGGCCACACAGGAAGAGCAGCACAAGGTCGGCCGACTTGCCCAAACAGGGAATCTGATTTCAGTTGCTCAGGCTGGTCTTGGCCCAAACTTATTCCGACTGTGGTTGGGGACTCACCTGGTGGGCCTTGACCCAATTTCTCGTGGGTCTTACAGAGCCTCCAACAAAAACAGGATGATGGAAAGATCAGATAACTAATTGCCTCAAGCCCTGGGGCTATTCAGCTGTTAACTATCCTGCAAAGAGCTGAGCTCCTGCAGTTTGCAAGATAGCTGCTAATTTATGAACTAAAGCTTCTGTGCCCACAATTGTGAAAGAAAGAAAGAAAGAAATTTATTTTGGGGATCTCAAGGCCAAGTTTAAAAAACTAAAAGGTTTCCTACATTTTGCCCCTATGACAACTCAAGGGAGTGGTCTAACTACCCTATACCAGAAAATTCAGAACATTGAGGCAATAGAGTGGGTTTCTATGTTCTGAGTTTTTAAACCATTCTCTTGAGAAAGCCTCACATGGTTGGGGTGAAACGTCAGGAAACCTTTTAGTATTTTTTAATGTGGTGTGGGAACCCAACAATAAATTTCTCTTTTTATAGCTGCTAATTGTCTAGCAAACAGCTGAGCTCTTGCAGTTTGCAAGCTTGTATAAATATAGGGAGTTAAATGTTTGCGTGTCTTTCTGTCAAGTCTGTTAATGGCAAGTAACGGGGGGGAGGGGAGGTGACGACTGGATCACATAACTAAGCCCCTCCAGGCTATTCATTAGGGCCGCCTCACTATGAGAAATGGATCGAGTTTATTGCAAATAAATTATTACTTGTAAATGTTATTTCTTTCTAGATCACCTCTTAAAAGTCTTGTTAAGCTCATAAAGTGAATCCCAACAGAATGTCATTGTAAAATTGAGTTCCAGCGCTAAACCGTATGAGAAGGACCTGTTATAGCCCATTAAGAAAATGCTTGCACGCTGGCTCATATTGTGCTAAGCTGGGTCAACAGCAGAGTTGGGCCTGAGACACTAAGGTCGAGTCCAAGTCAAGTCACGAGTCACACCACACACAAACACCGACTCAATTCATCCACAAGTCACAGTGCGCACCTGTGGCACTATGGAAGTTAATGACTCTTGACTTGGACTCCCGTCTTTTAAAGGGCTGCGTTTTGCTCTGGGGTGCCTCTTTGAAGGTGTCTGAAACTTCAGAGGGTACCTGCAAGGCCAGCAGAGCCCCGCTAGTGTGCAGGCACCTTCAAAGAGTGACCCCTGAGCAGTTGTGCAGCCCTTGAAATTGGCGGGCAGACGCTTCTGATGGCAACTGCCTGCCAGTTTAAAGGGGCACCTGCTGCTGGGGTCCCTCTGGAGGTGCCTCCAACCTCAGGGGGGTGCTGCTGGCCTTGTAGAGACCCGCTGAGACTGCAGGCCTCTTCAGAGAGGTACCCCCAAGGAGCAGCATCAGAAGCATCTCCCCGCCTGTTTAAAGGGGCATGTGCGGATTGTGTGTGCCACACGGAAGCACATGAACCCAGAATCGAGTCAGTGGCCCGAAAATCGAGACTTTGACACGTGAGACTTGAGTCTGTCAGGAGTCAGCAAAAAACATGAAAACCCGAGTCTGATACTTCAGTCTCGAGTCCTTTTTCCCATCTCTGTTAACAGTTGCTAAAGAGCAAAGGAAAGAACTCTTTGACATTCTGAAAGAACCAGCCCATGCAATGCACTGGACGTTTCATGCACAAACGTGAAGAGAACCCTCGTATCTGGAAAACGTACGTTTTTCCAGGTACCATTTTTTTAAAACAAAAACAACAACCACCAGCAACACCATCTGTATTGGGATAAACTAACAATACCAGTAAATGCAACAATAAGGACATAGTTAAAGCATAGCTGAAATACATAAGTCATGTCAGACAGGCCTGTCAGTCTACTTATTTTCCACCACCATCTGAAAGTTGGCAACCCCCCCCCCATCATTCCCACTGGACAATCATTAAGTAAATATTTACATTTCTAGAGATCAAGGATACCGTCTTATTTGCTAGAACAGGCTCAACGTACTGGCTTATCAGCTTGGTTTGGGCAGTACAAGAGGATATGGGTGAGGGTCTCGATCAAGGTTGAGTTGCACAAGCAGTGTCAGTCTGGATCTAACACTATCTCCCAGAGGTGACTTCAGATGGAGTAATGTTGAACCTGGTTAAAGTGATGGTACAGCTCTCCTTAGGGTTGGTTAAAAAAAAAAAAGCAGGTAAGAAGTTGTCTGCCTATAATGGAGCAGGATGCAAAGATTTAAAGAGGAACATATCCTATCCAAACCAGGATTCTGTAAATATGCTGTGATTTCACCTTTGCATTGATCAGCTTAAGGGCCGCTGGGATGAAACAATGACCTTGCTCATAAAAGAAATGGGGGATGAATTGGCTGATAACCTAGCTAGGTTGAATGCTAATTTCTAGTGAACGCTCCAGTTTGAAAACATACCATTTGAAAACTACTGTTGCACCAGAGATTATATGACACAAGGGAAAAGGATGTATTCACCAGCAAAATAAAAATAGAAAAAATATGGAAATAAAACCCAAACAATATACCATCATGGCAAAAACTGAGGATAACAGGGTAGCAAATAGTTCATTATCCCATGGTTTTCAAACATCCATCAAGATCAGTCTTTCAGAAGGTTAAAAATAATGTTAACAAATTGCCTAGGGAAGGAAAAAAAAAACCCTATTTTTACAAGTTACCAGAAAGGAAATTAAACT
>JAJKFI010034963.1:0-35185 GCA_029204185.1 Lerista edwardsae | reverse complement strand
TCTCTCTCTCTCTCTCTCTCTCTCTCTCTCTCTCTCTCTCTCTCTCTGTGTGTGTGTGTGTGTGTGTGTGTGTGTGTGTGTGTGTGTGTGTTTAATGGAAACATAGAATCTGGTAACAGTATGGAGCTGATCTTAAAAATCTTTGAAGAACAGTAAGAGTCCGGATGTGATCCAATCAACTTTTCAATTAATTATTTAAAAATCTGAAAATTAACTTTTGCTGTTGCTCAGCTCTACAGATGGAAAAGGATATAACACCCTAAATATTTATTTGACTTAATTTGTTCATACTTGGCAAGAAATTGCTCCCTTTATGGTAATGTCCTTTTCTCATAGGTTGTTATGTAATAAATACAGAGAATTAGGCTCTCTGCATTATCTGTGTGCTCAGTGCGCAATTACGGAATAATTACTCTGCTGTTTCAAGACTTTTTAATTTAAATTGGTGAATGGCTGCTGTGAGCCAAGCGTAATTGCATGTGAACTCACTAGTTTTATACTAAAACAACACTGCGTAATTAAATATAAAAGAATTTTACAACTCTGATAAAGCTGGATGAGTGCGTGTTCAGCTTGGGTTGCATCATTTATCACAGGGATAACTCAGAAGGGCCCTAAAGGATAAATCTATTAATCGACTCCTGCAGTTCAGAACTGGGGAAGCTTCTGGAGAGAGCTACAGCAGGCTCTGGCGGCTCCAGGGGCAGGGTGACATCGCCCCCTGCACTACCACGCCCCCAGGACTACCGCCCCGGCCCCTGCAGTGTCCCACCACACCCCCAGCCTCTGCCGACACTCCATTCTGGAGTGAAATAGACGCGAGGGAGGGAGGGAGGGAGGGAGGGAAAGCCAGCCTCTGCTCCAGGCACTTCCTCCTCTCTTGTGCCCGAGCAGCCGTCCAGGGCAGGGGCAGCCTCACGCCCCACAAACGCCCCACAAGCTCTGCCTCTGGGGAAGGCAATGCTCAGGGCCAACACAGACGTGACAGCAGCAGAACTGGGTGGCTGCAATTCCCATGTAATGAAGAGGGCACGAGGTTTAAAACGCAGCCTGGAAGGAGGAGGAGGGCTCACCCGGCATTCTTCCCCTCTGGAAGTGCAGCGCCCCAGCTGGCTTCCCCCAGTTGACCTGACAGGGAGGAATCTCCTTGGGAAGAAAGAGGAAGGGAAGGGAAAGTGTAACCTTTTCTTGCTACAGGGTGCTTCCATATAAAATTTCATTTCATAACATTTTGTGCATTTCCTAAGAAACAATAATGACCTTTACACACAGTGTGCTTATCACTATTCTGCGTTTGGTCAAAATATTTTGTATGTTTCCTGAAGTGCCTCACTATGTAGCTTGCTGTCGAAGCGCACAGCTGGCCTCTTCATGTGCTGGGGTTCCGTTCTCAGCATCCCCAGTGGCTAAGGGGAGCCGCGTACAGTTGCCTCTGTGGGCCTTGGAAAGCCGCCCTGCGGGCCTGGCTGGGGGGCAGCTCTGGTCAGGTCTGGAGAGTGAGGGGCAGTTTGGCAGCCCGGATAATGAAATCCGCATATGTCAAACCCACGGATAAAACAGGCACCCTGAATAGGGCTGCCATGTTTCGGGGACCCTTCAGGTCTGAAATATTTAAAAGCTTCCCGAATCAGCAGATTTGCTTTTTAAATCAGTGTACAAGTACTAAGGGATGTGGTGGCGCAGCGAGTTAATGCGCTGTTGCTGGGCTTTCGACCGCAAGGTTGGGAGTTCGAGACTGCGTGACGGAGTGAGCTCCCGTTGCTTGTCCCAGCTCCTGCCAACCTAGCAGTTCGAAAGCACCTAAATGCAAGTAGATAAATAGGGACCACTTTGGTGGGAAGGGAACGGCGTTCCGTGCGCTACGGCGTAGAGTCATGCTGGCCACATGATCGGACAAAAACGCCGGCTCTACAGGCTTTGAAACGGAGATGAGCACCGCCCCCTACAGTCGGTCACGACTAGACCATTCGGTCGTGGGGAAACCTTTACCTTTACAAGTACTTAAGCTGCAGGTGGCAAGAACCACGTCAAAAGAGGCATTTTCTCCTATTGCTATATGTGGGAGACGAATGTAGAACATTGCTCTCCGATGGTGTTTTCTACAACACACGTGTGCATCATTGAAAAGTCAGTTTCCTTTGTGAGTGCTACAGGCAGATTGGGTTGTATTAGACCAAACCCTCACAACCAGAATTAAAATGTTCATGGCTTTTAATTTCCACACTTTTTATAGAGCGGAGAGTTTGTCTGGAGACACATATTTCATCAAATGGGAAGATACTCATTGTGGGAAATTTGGAAACTGAGCTGGTATGTTTTCCCACAAATAATGAACAACGTATGATTTCTCAAAGCATACAAGCTTGTCTTAAAATAGTTCACATTCATGTGAGAAAAAACTAAATTCTTGGGTACTTTGTCAGGGGGGGTCCCCATCTGAGGGTTCTATCAACAGGAACGGT
The DNA here is from genome assembly GCA_029204185.1 of Lerista edwardsae. Lineage (NCBI taxonomy): Eukaryota > Metazoa > Chordata > Lepidosauria > Squamata > Scincidae > Lerista > Lerista edwardsae. The sequence goes on along the minus strand of JAJKFI010034963.1, from coordinate 32,723 downwards.
TTAAAAGGAGAGATTTAAAAATGCAACGGCAGGTGCCGAGGAGCCCATAGGCGTGGCTGCCGTCTACCCCAGTGTAAGGACGCGCACGTGCCCTTGCCCCAGGGAAGCTCCCGCCTCTTCCCAGCTGCGCTGGATACGACCCAGGCCCACTGGCCTGCCTGTTGCAGCAGAGTTCAGAGTTGCCCCCTGAATGTTGGGGACTGTTTGAAATCGAACATCCCTGAGGAACAGAATGCATTGAAACTATGTTGTAGTGATGACATCTAAAACTGGTCCCGGAGTTTGGGACTTCCAATGTATGGGGTGGTCTGGAGGATGTAGAGTGGATTAATGGTGTGAAGTTACCTGAAGCAGAGGAGAGAAGGAGCCCAGTCCGATGGTGCCCTGTAGGGGCCGCGGTGCCAAAACGGCCACTGCAGCTTCCTGTGGCACCGCAGCAGCCGTAGGAGGGACTTCAGGAGGAGAAGGGGATGTTCATCCCCCCCCCCAGGTAAAGGCACTGGGCTGCCAATGGGCCTCCTCAAGTCTGCACCAACTCTTTTGCTGGTGCAGACTTGAGGGTCTCCGTGACGGCCTACCTGCAAGTGTCCCTCTAAACGAACACTTGTTCGTGGTGGGCACAGGTGACACGGCTGGGCTACTTTCACCTTTGTAAGGTCAAAACTCTGCAAAACCTGTTTTGGCTGTAGAGAAATGGGGAACACGAAGCCAAGGAGCAGGCTGTGGGCAACGAGGACCTTACAGTGTTATCTCAAATGCTGTCTTTTATGCAAGCAGAACTGTTTCTTAAATCAACACAGGGTTAATCCATCTAATGGTGGGTTCAATGTCATGATGACACATTAGTTTGAATTGATGTGTAAGACACAGCAAGACACAGCAAACTGTTCCGCGATGGAAACCTGCCTCTCTACACACCTGCTGCTCTGTGAGCAAAAATCCAAGGCTGGAACTTCTTTCTGGAGTGTTTTTGGCTCTTTACTCCTCAAAGAACCTTCTGGTCCTTCCTGAGAATCCGACCGAGACCAGATTCATATTTCCCCAAATGCAGATCCAGAATATTGTGTGTATGTGGAATAATCAGAAACTGTCATCGGGCACAGCGGAAATCTCCTTGTTCCTGGAGGGCTTTACACGTTTGCCTAAGAAACAGAATAAATTGTATAAAACAAAATTGGGATTACAATTACAATGTCTTCAAAATTTCTTAAACACAATAATTTTTAAATCCAACCAGAACAACAGAGAAAAGGTTACCAATTCCGAGTTAGTGAATATACTAAGTATCCATATAAGCAACTTTATATGTACTCATGAATATGCAAACCATCTTCCAACAATCAGACGAAAGGTTCTTAGACTTTTTTAAATTTAAGAGAAAAAGCCCCATGAACGTCACTTTTTTATGCAGGGAAGCAGGGGATCAGAGGCAGTTCTAAGGGGGGGCAAATCTGTAAGTTTTACAAGAAGCCTTCCCCTGTCATGTAAACCCCTCCTCTCCCTTGCTGCTGTACCCGGTAAGCAATGCCAAGATGTTGCTGTTCCCTGTGAGGATTGGCTAAAACGGTGCAGGAGAGGAGTGATTCCACTGCAAGGAAAACTTACAGATTTGCCCCCCCCCCCTTAGATCTGCCTCTGCAGGGGATGTACCATTTTATGCACTTTTATCAAGCTAGCATTTGTCATGATGAAGGGTGCAATCCTAACCGGGCTGGCAGTGCACAGGTGCAGCGCTCTTGTTTGCCTGCTGAGCCCACGAGAGACGGTCATTGCCCTGCGGAGTGGGGCGGTGCCAGAATACCGCACTGAGGCCAGATCCTGACGCCCGGCTCAGGCAGGCTGGCCTTGCTCCAGGCTGCTCGGATCTGAGCCGCCCACTTCAGCAGGCCGGACAGCGGCTGTGTTGCCCGGGATGGAGAAATGGACTCCCCTTGCCCTGGGTGAGGGCACAGCCAGTCCCAGCCCAGCACTGGATTAGGGTGACGCTGTCAGGACTCAACCCTAACCAAAGCTGCCAGCACTGCCACAGCTTCTCAATGTGAGGAAACGTTTATTCCCTCACCCCAGAGCTGCACTGCCCTGACCCCGGTGCTGGAAATTTGGTTAGGATTGCGCCCTTAGTCATACAATTAATTTTTGGTGGATTGTGGTTCTTGTGTTCACGTTATCTTCAAATTAATAGGGGAATTGTACAGAATGCTGAGTATATACAGAATACGTGAGCCTCAGGGGCTTCTCCACACATTCGCCACCCTACAGAGACCCGTGTGCTCCAAGATGCGCCCACCCACGCAGCCAGTCCCTTGTTGGGATGAGGTTCCTGGAGACCCAGAGGAGAGTGGATTTGCAGAGATGGAGCCCTTGACCCATCCCTGTGGGAGCAAAGGGGCTCGGAGGAGGGTGGCTTCCCTGCCAGCTGCAGAAACCTTCAAAATGGCCCCCACGACCAATGCCAGGCCTTTCAGAGTGGCCCTGGGGTGGCCTAGTAGCCCCTGAAGGCCATTCTGAGGGGCCCCACGCTGGTCACGAGTGCCATTCTGGAGCCCCCTGCTGCTTCCCGAAAGGTCTCTGCCGGCTTCCTGAATGCAGCAGCATCTTTAGAAGGCACAGAGATGACGGAGAGTGGAGGAAACCCTGCAGATGGTGTGAGGCAAAAGTCGTGCGGATGAGGGAATCCACAGTAGCAAATAGGGGGCAGGCAGGGGGAACGGACTGCACTTTGCACAAAGGGGTTCCCTGGTTCAGTTCAACAGAGGAAAAGGGGGGAAAAACGCTTTCTGTTTTGGGACAAAAACAAGAAGTTTTTTTCCCCTTTTCACAACATTTCCAAGCCCGGGGAGGGGTGCAGAGGGGGTCACAGGCTCCCCAGACCCTCCAGAGAGCCACAGCGATCCCCAGGTAAGTTTTCAAAACCCCTTTACTTGCCTTCTCAGCAGCAGCCCAATCATGGCAATCACATTGCTGTCTATTCCCCTTAAAGGGGAACTGCCCTTTTCTGGTTCCTCTAGTGGGTCCAACCCATCAATTTGGGAACTACTGCAATATGTAGTGTTAACGACATGGCTGGGGAAAGCCAAACTCTTGATGAGATGTCTAAGTTTTAGTCAGCCTGAGAGTGAAATCCTGACCTATCAGGAAGAAATATGCTTTGCATTTTGAATTAGATTTGATCTTAAATATTCTAGAGGACTAAATAATCAAACATTAAACACCTGCCAGGTTGCAGAATGGTATAAATGTCTACTATACAGCTTTCATCAGAACCCCAGCTCTCTCTTTTCCTGATCATACTCTTTTCTGTGATTAATGCTTGTTTTACGAAAGTGATTTGGAGAAATAGCGAGGCCTTATCTGGGTTTTGTAAAGCTATTCATACACTTCAGTGAGAAATAGCATTCAGTAACCTTAACTCTGAGCTGTAACCAGAAGTGGTTATGACAGCTGTGCTATTGAAAACAAACAGATCTTGGCAGGATGAGGGCCATGAAGCAGTGGAGGAAGACATTTGTGAGCTGAGATGCTGTTAGTTGTGAGGATTCAGATACAGGCAGAATTTTTCCAAAGTGGCAAAAATGCATGGATGCAACATTCCCAACAGGAAGCAGCATCTCAGCAGGAGATAATAATGCTTGTTAACAAGTGAATATGAAGATTTGATTCCATGCCAATAAAAAAAGCTGGCCTACTATCCTATTAGTATCCCCATACTATTAGAGATAAGATCTCGTGGCTGTTGCTCCTCAAAATCACACAGCATTTTTGCTCATAAGGGATGACCAGTGTATTGAACAAGTCAAGTCAGGAGTCTCCGTCCCCTCGTGAACTGACTCGTGCGTGAGTCCTAGCGTGTGCCCGTGGCAACTCACAAGTTGCATTTTGAATCAGATTTGATCTTAAATGGAATTTCACAAGTCAGTTTGTTTCATGACTCACAAGTCTTTTCCTGGCAAGCTGTGGGGCAGGGCAGGTGCGTGATTGCTAACGGTCTGAGCGGGAGGTGCAGGTGGGTGCAGGCGGAGTCGTAGTTTCTGCCGTTCCGGCGGGCTGGCAATGTGCTGCTGACAGCACTCCACTCCGACCCAGCCGCCTTGACGAAATCTCAGACGAACGGAAGGGAGGAAAATAGTTCCAGCCAGTTGATCGATCATTGAGACTTTTGGTTAATTTTCCCTCCCTCCTGTGGAGGAAGATCAAGATTGGAAGGGGGGTGTAGGCGTGCCCCACAGATGGAAGAAGGGCCAGGCAGGAACTAGTGCAAGGGGGTCTTCTCTGAGGTGCAGAAAGTGGGTGGGTGGATGGGTGGGTGACTGGCTGAGAAATAGCAGTTGGGACTGCAGTGCCAGGCAGAAAGTCAACTAAACTGCCCCCCCCCCAAAAAAAAACCCCAGCCGTGCCAGCAGGCAGCCAGGCAGGCAGCATTGCCTGCCCCCCCCCTGAATCAGACTGGAGTGGGGAGCCCAAGGTGCTGCTGCCTGGGAGTTCCTGTACCTGGGGGACAGCACAGTGTAGTTAATATAGTGTCAAACAATAAGAAGGGAGAATAAGGAAGTGACTGGCTGCTTCCTCCAAGAACTCCAGGCAATTCAGAGCCCCAAGTATTGCAGGAATCAGTTGGGTTGTTTCTCCGCCATTTTCCAATAGGAAAGTGAATCAGAAAGAAAAAAAAAACCTACTTACAACCTTGACACCAGCAAAACAACCACACAGCCTTCCCCCTTTCCAGCATCCCCATTTTTTGAATACAGCTGCTCTAAATGCTTCACAACCCACCTGAAATCAACTCACGATCCACTGGTGGGTCACAACCAGTGGTGCAATTCAAATGAATTAACAACCGGTTCTATGACGTCATAGTCAGAGCCAAAAAAACCTGAAGCCAGCCGAGGTCAGCGAGTGGGCGGGGCCCGGCCATTTAACCTGGGCGAACCCCTGAATTCCACTGCTTGTCACAACCCACAGTTTGGGAACCAATGTCCTAGACTAAAAATGTCCTGCATTTTTTCATATGGATGTGGTACTTTTTTACAGCTTTAAAAATATTTTTCTGTCTTTCCTTCTTTTATGGCCTTCCTATTAAAAATCTGAGGCGACAACTTGCCAACTTGAATTTCTATTTATGGACTCCCTGGCCTAGTTGAGTGAAAGTGGCCCCGAATTTGTAAGGGTGTACGTATGTTGTTTGCTCAAGCAGAAAGGGGAATAAAGGAGTGCTTCTAAAACTTTTTAGCACTGGGACCCACTTTTCAGAATAACAATCTGTCTGGGACCCACAGGAAGTGATGTCATGGATGGAAATGCCATCATTGTGACGCCAAAGCCTGCTGCTCTCCTGAGGATGCAGCTACTGTATAAGTTGGGCCATTTTCCAAAGCAACGTGAATCAGGCTGCAACCCTAACATACGAGTGTCACATACAAACTGTAAAATGTGTTTGCAACACTCATACTTTTTATATGTACCTTTATTGGCATAAAAGACATACAAACAGCTAGAAAAAATATATAAAGACATAACTACAACACCAATTAATAGTATAAACTGTAAAACAACATCAACAGACAAAAACAGAGAGCAAGAAGCTAATTGCTAAACTTAATAAACAAATGCACCCACCACATAGTAATTGTAAACAGACCTTCTAATATTAAAATATATTAAAAATCCCATAGATCTCCCATTGCTATATTGTTATATCAGCTGGCTGGGAAACAGAAAAGCTCTACAATGCTGTGTTAATAAATTGAAATAATTTGCAATTTGACTTGTTTGTCGTCACCAGCCAACAGATACCCTAGAGAATCTTCATCACTTTGCAACACTCCTGGGTCTAACTCCAGGTTAGAATTATGCCTTCAGAAAGAAAAAAAGACCTGTTTTTATCCTCGACACAAGCAAAATAACCACACAGCTCTCTCCCTTTCCAGCTCTCTCCCTTTCTCTTTCTCCCAGCTTCCTACATTTTCAATTACGGCTGCCCTCAGTGCTAGGCAACCCACCTGAAATGGGCTCATGACCCTAGAGGGTCCTGACCCACACTTTGAAAAACAGCGGAATAAAGAAAATTGATGTTTCTGTGTGCTGTACTGAAATTAAGGAGGATGTGTATGATTTGCCTTCCCCTGAATCATCACCATGAAAACCATCACAAAGACCAGAGTAGGTCAGTAGGGCCGCAGAGGGGGTCCTGAGGCCGCCGGGCCTCCAGCAAGGCATGGCAGCTCTACCAGGAGCATCGCACTGTGACCCACCATGGAGAAGCAGGTTGCAGCGATGGAAAGTTTGGGAGCCACCAACCTCCGGCATATTATTATTATTATTATTATTATTATTATTATTATTATTTATTAGATTTTTACCCCACCTTTATGCCCGAAGGCACCCAAGGTGCCATTACAAAGCAATATAAAATTTAACATTAAAAACAATATAAAAACAATATAGTAAAAACAAAATTAAAACAAAATAGAATTTAAAAACAAGCCCTGTGGATCATAAGATATAAAATATAACACACCAGCCAGCCAGCCTGTCAACAATTAAAAGCTTTTGGAAATAAAAAGGTCTTCAGCCCCCGCTGAAATGTTAACAAGGAGGGAGCAGTTCTCAGTTCTAAGGGGAGGGTATTCCAAAGTTGGGGGGCCACCACCGAGAAGGCCCTCTTCCTGGCCGCCGCCCCTCTCACTTCTCCTGGTGGCGGCACAGTCAAAAGGGCCCCTCCAGATGATCTAAGAGTACGGGTTGGATTATATGGAAGGAGGCGGTCCCTCAAATACCCTGGACCTGAGCCGTAAAGGGCTTTAAAAGTCAAAACCAGCACCTTGAATTGGGCCCGGAACAGAACCGGCAGCCAGTGTAGTCGCTGAAGCAGCGGCTTGACAGAGTCAAACCGACGTGCCCCAGCAACCACCCGAGCCGCCGCGTTCTGTACTAGTTGTAATTTCCGGACCGTCTTCAAAGGCAGCCCCACGTAGAGCGCATTGCAATAGTCTAATCTGGATGTCACTAGGGCGTGGGTCACTGTGGCCAGGTCCGCACAGCTCAGGTACGGCCGCAGCTGGCGAATCAGCCGAAGCTGAGCAAAGGCTCCCCTGGCCACCGCCGCCACCTGGGACTCCAGGTGTAGCTGTGGATCCAGGAGAACCCCCAAGCTGCGAACCTGCTCCTTCAGAGGAAGTGCAACCCCTCTGCATATATGCCCCAAGTACCACCTGCCTGCATCAGTCTGGTCCTACTTGATTCCTTGATGTGCATCTCAGTTTGTTTTTACTTTTAGCAGACTCCTAAATAGTTTAAGGAGTAAAAAGGTAATGGGAAAGGGATTCCATGCAGCTTAATCCTGTGTGTGTTTATCCAGAAGGAAGTTCCATTACTTTTCAATGAGGCTTCCAATAAGCCTTTCCAATAAACCTTCCAATAAGCAAATTCTAGGCATGCCTACTCAGAAGTAATTCTCACTGAACTCAGTGGAGAAGGGTGCATAGGATTGCACTAGAGACTGTCCTACATGTAAAATTCATTTTGTCATAGTTGCTTTTGCTGAAGTGCCCACCCTTTATCTCAGCAACTGCTATTCCAGGTTAGGTAATCTGAGAACTGCACCCTGAATGTGAAAAATACTTCCCTGTCCTTTTGCTGTACTGACCGCAGCTGCTCTGTTGTCCTGCAGAATCTACTCTATCAGCAACACTGCAAAACCTGCTACACACCATACTAGTTTTCAAGATAAATGATACACCATAACAAACCTTAGCTTAATCTGAGCTACAGCCCTATTTCTGAGTAGAAATGGAGAAAGTACGACAACGCAAGGCAGCTAGCAAGAGAGCAATATTTCTCACATTTTACCAGTGTACAGAGCAGCAATTGCACACTTTTTTCCTTTTGTAGCTGCCTAAAGTGCTTGTGCTTCTGTTGTAATTCAGAGGAGGACAGACCATCAACCGATTTAGCAGTTCCACTGACACTAATACCAGCCTTGGTTCCAAGATGAATGCATCTTATAGAATCATATAGTTATGATTCTACAGTTAGAAGGATCTACAAGGTCATCTAGTCCACCCCCTTGCCTGAAGCAGGAAATACCCCCAGAGCATCTCCAGCAGGTGCCTGTCGAGCCTCTGCTTGAACGTCTCCAGTGAGGGAGAATCCACCACCTCCCTTGGCAGACTATTCCACTGTCGAACCGCCCTGATAGTCAAGAAATTCTTCCTGATGTCCAGTCGGAATCTCCTCTCCTGCAGTTTGTACCCATTGGACCTAGTTCTACTGTCAACGGCAGAGGAGAACAAATATGTACCTTCTTCCTTATGACAGCCCTTCAGGCATTTTAAGAGAGCCATCGTATCCCCTCTCAGCCTTCTCTTCTCCAGGCTACACATAACCAGTTGCCACAACCTTTCCTCATAGGACTTGTTTTCCAGCCCTGTGATTATCTTCTAGAACCAGAGTCTCAATTTGACTCTATTGAATTGTTCGTTCCTATCCATCCCTCGTTTTTCTTCAGCAGGCATGCAAGTAATGCAAGTAATCCGAGAGCTACAGCAACTATTGCTCACACTGATGATTACAGTAATCTCACCAATTATCACCTTATTTGTAATGGCATTTTTGGGTGATTAATCAATTCAGAATTTCATGACAGAACCATTTCGGCAATCAGTGCAGCCTTCAAGTTTCCTTTCAGACATAGTTCAGGCATGAGATCAATGAATTATAAATGGCTAACATGGAACATTAGTGGACTAAACTCTCCCCAGAAAAGGAAAAAAAATTATATTACCTGAAGAAACTAAAGAATGACATCATCAGTATGCAAGAGACACATATTAGGAAAGAGGAAGTAAAATATCTGGTGCATAAATTTTTATATACCAATACTACTTTTATTATGTGTTGGTGAATACATTTTAAGAACTATTGCAGTAGATCAGGTCAAACATCCTGCGCGTTCAGCATTCCGTTTTCAGCCGCTTCCAGTCACATTTCACGTGAACACTGTATGCCTACCCGTGTCGTTTTCACTTTATTCCCAGAAGAGCAGCTCCATCCTTTCCGATCTGGAAGAACTTTGCATTCCTCTCCTTCAAGACATGGCTGCATGTGGCACCACCACTTCTGCTCCACTATGGAGGCTACAGGAGAGGAAGAAATGCAAATCAATGCTATTTTTTAATTACTCAAAAGCAGGAATTATATAGATAAGTAGTAATAAGACCATATGCAGATCACATGCTGTGCTTTGGAGACCTGCTCGGGGTCTGGTCCGGGGCTCCGCCCACCAGGCAGGCACAAGGCAGCCAGGATCCCGGCCAGCACACCTTCCCATGGGGACTGCGGCGGCAGCCCAGGGCCTCCCCGCCCCGTTGGAAGCCCCTGCTGGCACTGCCGCAGCGGACGGCAGCCAGGACAGGCAGCCCACCCTCCCCCTTCGATCGCAGTCAGACCCGTCCTGTTGTGCTTGAGGGAGGAGTCCGCCCGGCCCGGGGAGGCCAGGAGCAGGGGAGAGGCGGCCCCTGGCTGCAGTGGCCAGAGAAGGCGGGGTGGTAAGTGCTGGCAGGATCAGGGACCTGGAGGGTTGTCAGCCTGGGCCTGTGCAGCTGGGCTGGGGGGAGGAGAGGGAGCAAGAGGGCGGGGCAGCTCTGTGTAACCAGTCTGGAGGAGGCTGGCCAGCCAGTGAACCCGAACAAGGCTGCTGGAAGGACCAGTGGGTGAAGGAACCGCCTCCCTCTTGCCTATCTCTGAGCCTCAACAGACTGGGAGGCCTGGAGGAGCCCAGTCCCACTTGGCGTCTGCTCCAGTTGCGACCTCTCGCAATGCCCTAATGTCGGCTACTACTGCGCGGGCAGGAGCCTCTGGCCTGATGGCACCAACAAGACCTCTTTTAAAAGTTATAAACACCAGCAGAATAAGACAGAATGGATAATTGGTTGACTTGAACGAGAAGGTACTTGAAGGAAATTCAGTTACACAGAGGCACAGATTAGCCCACAGATTGTGACGCTGGCAACTAATTTGCAAGCCTGTGTTTCTCTTTAAGGTATTGTAAAACCCGTCAGAAACCACATTTACAGTCTTAATCGCCCAGTTTTTATGGCTCGGCCTGATTTTAGAAATGTTGGTGTTTCTCCATTGGGCAGCCTAATCCATACTGCGCTGCCACCGGTCTGGCAAGTGGTGCTGGTGGGGGGGGCCCTGTGATGCCCACTGACAGCGCCATTGGAGCCTGGCGGAGGCACGTTGAGGACAGAGGGATGTGGGAACAGGGGGAGAGTAGTGGGAGGATGTGGAGAAGTTGTTCCTGGGGCTTCTCAGGACTGCATCAGCTAAATACGTAGCAGAGCTCTAGGAAGCCTCGTTGAGCAGACTGGGACTTACTCGGGGTAAGGGAGCAAACGTCCAGCCTGCTCGACTCCAGCAAAGGATACAGCAGGTGTTGGCATCATTGCTCCTGTGCTGGATGGGATGGGGTCCTTAGGGCTCAGTCCTGAGCCCTCCAGTGCCCACGATAGAAGCTTACCGTGGGCGTTGGAGTCGCAAACATGCTGCCAGGCATGTCCAGCATGGGCAGAGAGGCTTCACCTCCTGCGCTGTCCCCGTGCCCAAGCTCACTGCCCAGAGGCAGCAGCACAGGACCAGCAGGCAGTGCGCTTGCCCGGTCTTGGAACTGTACGGCCTCCAAGTGGGCAGGGAGGGGCAGGGCAGGGGTGAGATCAGTGGAGACCTTTGCCAGCAGCTCCTGGCCTCCCGACAGGGCCACAGGGTGACCTCCAAGACTGTGCCAGTTAAATAGCCAGCTGGACCTTGAGGAGACATGTTGGCGGGTCTCTGGACTTACCCAGGGGAGGGGGATGACCGTCCCCTTCTCTCGAGTGGCCCCAGGGACTACCTGGCTAACAGTAGCTTTTTGGTCCCCACTGAGCCCACAGTTGACAGGCCGCTCAGGACTGGGCTGCTAGTCCATGTTTCTAGTATACAGCATAGCCTAATGTATCTAGATCAGTGGTGGGTTAGAACCCACCAGTGGGTTGCGAGCAGTAGTGTCAGCCTACCGGTATGCTGGGCGTGGGCTGCAGCGGGTGGGCTTTCGCCGTTACGCAACAGAACGCAGCGATCGCGCTGCCGCTCACCTGGAAGACACGCCCAGCGTACCGGTAGGCTGACACCTCTGGTTGTGAGCCAATTTCAGGTGGGTCACAAAAAGGGGGAGGGCTGTGTGATTGTTCTGCTGTGTCAAGGTAGGCTTTTTTCCCTTCCTGATTCACTTCGTTACTGGAAAATGGCTGAGAAATAATCCAACTGATGGCTGCCTTCTCAGGAAAGCAAGAGGCTGTGGCGTCACAATGACAACACTTCCGGCTGTTACGTCACTTCCTGTGGGTCCTGGACCCATGGTCATTCTAAAAAGTGGGTCCCAGGACTAAAATGTTTGCTAACCTCTGATCCGGTTGAGTTTGAAGCAGGCGCAGTTGCTGCTTCTATGACTGTTGACTAAATTATATCAGGAAGGAATTCACAAATGCTCCATGAAGTGTTGTGCGCGTCTTCCCTGGTGGTTTTCTGATGCCTTACTTCCTGTGCACGCCCACAAGTGGCCACAAGTGGAACAGGCCGCTTGTGCCACGTGGCCTGCACTATGCCCAGTTCAAGCTCAGCGCCATCTGGAGCGCAACTTGGAGTACGGGATCGTTTTCCCCTTGCCCCGTGTCCTGTGTCAGCCAGCCCTATGGGGCTACTTGGTTTTGCGCCAGCCATTTTGCGCTGCAAATCTGAGCAGCCAGCATAAGGCCGACTGGGCCAGGAGTGGGGGTTAGGATTCAGCCTGCACTGCCATGGCCAGCAGTCCCACCCCACCCAGCCCCAGCCTGCCTCTCCCACCCAAGACGCCCCCTCCCCCAGCCCTGGAATGCCCTCCCGCCACCACCCTCCCACGCCAGCCTACCTCGGCTGGGTCCGGATTGGGTGAAGGAAGGGCAGTGCACATCCTTACACTGGCCCAGCCTGCTCAGGAGTAGTTGCGAACCTGTCTTACGGCACATTTGCAACACTCCTGGGCTGGCATAGGGGGACGTGCACCTGCCCAACGCCACTTCCGGACGTCTCTCTGTAAGGAGGACTGCAGAATGCAATTAATTTAAAATGGCTTTTTTAAAAAAAAAACAGTTAATTTTAGAGTCATGCTTTGCCTTGATTCTTGTGGTAACCATAATATAAAAATGAATGAATTTGATACAACACTACAAGCATTCAGATTTTAACATAACACGTAAGACAATTTTTTGGCTTCTCAAGAGCTTCCCTAGAAGATTTAAAATCCCCAGCTATCAGTCATCTTGGGTCTATTGTGGAAGAATTCTCAACATTCTGCTTATCAGTGTAAACACCGGCAAAGCTAACTGAAAGGCGAGTGCTACAGAACTCGAGAGAACATGAGTCGGGAGGGAATCACAAACGGAACATGTCGCACCATCAACACAAGAAGGAGCTGCTCGCGTGGTACCTGCTACCTGCCCAGGAAAGCAGGAGCACTTGACGGTTTGGGATCGTTCTTCTATCTTGTTCTTATTACAACATCGGTGGAGAGCCACCACTTCGCAAGTTCCCGTTTTAACATGGTGAGCTGTGGAAACAAGAAAATGCTGAGAGCCATGATGAAGTTTCTGCATGAAGTTATACAAGTACTTTAAGTGGGGATGCATCACATACATCATCATGGGGACCGTCCGCCGTACTGTAAGTGCCATTCAAGAGTTCTCACGTGTAGACAGTGGGCCAATCCTTCTCCCTAAGGCAGGGATACTTTTTTAAAAAATCTCAGTTCAAAGCATGGCAGCTCTCTTGGTCCAAGGCAGGGAAGCTGAATGACTGCAAGAATGCCTGGGTGCAGGCAGATCACAGACGACGGTGATCATAGACCACAGAAGGGAACAGGGACCGAGAATTAGATTTGACATGTGTTCCCCATTTCCTATAATTCAGGAATATATGTAGCATCTACAAAAGCATCTTCTGTTTGGTGTAAGAGCAAGATGCATATTAAAGATAACTAAAGAAAACTTATTTTGTTTCAGAATAAATTGGCACTTGTGTCTTCACAGCAAATCAGCACAGAATATTCTATGTGACAGTCTGAAAAGGAAATATTAATTCATTGTAACGTATTAACACGTTTCCGATTTTTCATTTGTTCTTGTATTTTGAAGGTGTCGTACCCAACCTCATACTCTGAGAAGAAATGCAGAGGGTGGTGCAAACCTTTTCCATGCCAACAAACTCCTTCCTGAAGAGACACAAAATGACCGATCTGACCATTCGATCAATCAGAAAAGCTTTTCTGCTAACAGCAGCGCTGAAATAGTTTGTAATAGATGATTTGTTACAGCAAATATCAATTGCTCTGTTCTAGACTTATGGGATGAACACTCAATATGAGGAGTTGCGGTGAGAGAAGGAAATCAAACATATTCAGACACTATTGATATTGCTTTTAGCTCAAGGTGAGTGTTAATGCCACTTCCGCAGAACGCCATGGTATGCCAACCAAAAGCAATCGTTGATGGGGGAAAATCCTCCAGTTCGGGGAAATGTGTTGCAATGCTATGAAATCAAACAACAAAGAGGATCACTTCTTTGAAAAACAGTAGAAATAAACTATGATAACTACCTTAGTTATTATTGAGTATACATTATACTCAAAATAAAGTTGAAACTAATCTGAGGGTTCATCGCAAGGCAAAACATCTGAGAATTTTCAAGGGAAGCAAAATTGATTTCTTTAAGGCAGGTGAAATTTTTCCAGTAGTTTCTCCACATCTATTATGAAAAAAATGCTATATAATAAAATATCCTATTAAAACGTTCAGATTGTAAATTTGACACCAGGTGAAAACCTTCTCTTTGTCCATGTCCTTTAGGCCTTCTGGCTTTCAGATGTTTAGGTTTAATTCTGTGTTAAGGCTGACACTTTTTGCCTGCTCAATGGGGTTATGCTTGTATTGTTTTATTTGAGTTTTACATTTAAAAAAAATGTTCTACCACGCTCTAAATATCCTAAATCAATTCAGAGTGAATTTCTGGTGAATTTCTTACTTGAAACTTTTTAAAAGTTGTAGTAGAGTTTTTCATATAGAGAAATGCATCTTCTTTGAAACTTTGAAATCAACAACCATCTGCTGGATAAATGACCAACTGCTGCTGCTGAAAGCAGGTCGGTCAATAAGAAGAGCTGCCTGACCTGGGACTCAGTCCTGGCGGAGGGGCTGACCTGACTTGCGTCTCGGAGACCTGGCTGGATGCTGCCTTGGTCTCTGGGGGTGCCTAAACACCCTGTTCCACAGTGTGCTGGGTCTGAATGTCTCCATGTCATGCTACAAGGGCAAGACAGGTTTTGGGATGCTGCTGGTTCACCTGGTTGCCCATCAGTCTCCCTAACTGAGCTGACCAAGGTGTCCTGAGACACGTGGAAGCAGCGTGTGGCCACACAATGTGGTCATGTCCAGAGGGTTCAGGTCAGCCAACCCATCTTTAGTTATTTGTTATCCATGGATTTTGGCATCTGTGGGGGTTCCAGGAAAGGGACCCCTGTGGGCCAGCACACGTGGCACAACCTCAGCAGGCACGTGGCACAGCCTGGACCAGAGCCCCCTACTCTATAAACAGCATTATTCAGAATAGCGGTTTGTATGACCCACTGGCAGCCCCATCCTGACGCAAGTCCCACGTGCAGTGCCGCTGGGCCAATGCAGCCTCTGCTGCACACAGTACGGGAATAGGCGCTGCTTGCGGTTTCCCCAAAGGACATCATTCCTGGACCCAGAAACAAAAGCAGCCACAAGTATCACAAGTGCCAGCTCACAAACCTGTTAAATTGTGCTGTCAAAACAGAGATGTCATAGCAAAGAGAACAATAAATATATAAGGTAAATTTAAAATTAGCATGAGGTTGTGGAATCCATCTCTGCCTGTTGTTCTCTCCAACCTTCTTATTTGTATTCCAAGTTGTCTCATTGAGGGCACAATCCTAAACTGAGCTAGGCCGGCATAAGCTAAGCCATGTAAAGTATGTTTGGGCCACTCTCGGAGTCAGAGAGGCCAGCACAGAGACGTGAGCCTGACTCCGAGAGGGTCCAAACACGCTTTATGGTGTCCCTTGTGCTGGCCAAACTTTGCTGTCTTAGCTTATGCTGGCTTAACTCTAGTTTAGGATTGCGCTCTGAGTCTTAGGTTTTGTTTGTTTCCACACATTCCTTTTTAATAGTTTTTACACAGCACAACTGGCTCCCCAGAGACATCACATTACACCTTCTAAACAGAAATCGAGCATCACCTACACGCACCAATAGGCATCTGAAATGCAAGCTATTTAATAGATTTATTTTGTGGTAAAGCACTTTGAAAATAAATTAGTGCTGAAATGAAAACTTTTCAAGGCAGCAAACGTCTCAGTCTTTAGCCATTAGTGAGAAAGAATGGGATGTTTTTAGGGTTTTATGCCAATGCAATCAAATTAAATAGAACAGTCATTTAAATATATGAGTAGTACAGGAGGATATTTTTATAAATGATGTAATGAATGGGTTAGATGAGCAAGTAACCAAACCCACTGATAATGGTGCAAAGGAGAAATAATGGCACTTTTTTCAATTTTTAATGAAGAAAATGACAACTTTTTAGAAAAGTTGATGCAATACAAATCTTGGGCAAAGAATTACTACTTTCCATATACAGTATATTAAGAGTTTGAGTATAATGTAGTGTGATTGCAGCACACAGCAAATGTGATCATAGGTTCATTATTTCCATGACTAACGGTACGTTTGGCGTTTAACTCAAGGTTAAGGCAACCAAAAGTGGTTATCGCTCACCATGGTTAAATACTGCCAATGGTAGGCCAATGTGGCCTGGATCAAAACACTGATGTCCACATAGACACACTAAATGCATTTCACGCAATAACTGGAACCATCTTCACAGCACAAACACAACCTTTGACTGCAGGACAGGATACCTTCACACACCCACTCTGTAAAAGGCCATACAGCAGTGTGTCTAAAACTGCATGTCGGAACCCTCTAGGTGGGTCGCGAGCCAATTTCAGGTGGTTTCCCATCTCAATGTGTTTTTTTTTAAATATGTTAGTTGATGATTACAAGTACATTTGGGGAAACGTTAAGTATTTGTACATTTGACAGGCTGCTATGTGCATGCTTTTAACAATGGTAGTCAATGGGGCTCACTCCTGGGTAAGCATGGATCAGATTTCAGCCTTTGGGATGTCTGGAGAATTAAAAAACAAACAGATCAGCAACTGCTTGGGAGGATTATTTATTCTAAACTAGCTTTTCCTTACCCGGCATTGCCCGGGTATTTATTTATCCCAAGCTTCTATTAGACACAAAAAGGAATGAATTCTACCAATCAGCTCAGCGACCCTGAAAACTATGGGTTCGACACCGAGGTTGGCCATTTTCAACCATTTTCACATAGGGGCCCCCGTGTACCCCCACCCCCGGGGGTGCTAGGGGGGGCCTGACTCCTGAAGTGTTGGTCGCCAGGCCGGAAGGCACACGTGAGCTGAGTTTGGTGCCAGTCGCTCCAGGCGTTCCAGCAGAGCATGGCAGAAGTTTTGTTTCACACCCCTTCTCAACCCCCACCCCACCCAGGGGGAACGAAAGCAGACTCCAATGGCGTCGGGAGAGCCACCAGTCATCTTGGCGACTCCGGAAACGATGGATTCAACACCGATTTCTGCCGTTTTTGACCATTTTCACATGGGGCTCCCTGCGCACCCGCACCTCCGGGGGCACTAGTGGGGCCTGACCCCCGCAGTGTTTGTGGCCAGGCCGCAAGGGTTGTGCATCCCGAGTCTGGTGGCAATCACTCCAGGTGTTCCAGGAAGGCATGGCGGATGTTTTGTTTCGCACCCCTTCTTGCCCCCCACACTGAGGGGGGGCTGAACTCGGACTCCACTGGCATCGGGAGCACCACCGCTCATCTCGGCGACCCCAGAAACTACAGATTTGAAGCCAATTCCGGCCGTTTTCGACCATTTTCACATGGGGCCCCCTGTGCACCCCCACCCCCGGGAGCGCTAGGGAGGCCCAACCCCTGCAGTGTTTGTGGCCAGGCCGGAAGACTTGCATATGCCGGGTTTGGTGCCAATCCGTGTAGGCGTTGCACCAGGGCATGGCGGACGTTTTATTTTGCACCCCTTCTCGCCCCCCACGCCAAGGGGGGGGCGAACCCTGACTCCACCAGTGTCGGGAGCATCGTCACTCATCTCGGCGACCCTGGAAACTATGGATTCCACGCCAATTTTGGCCGTTTTCGACCATTTTCACATGGGGACCCCTGCCCACCCCCACCCCTGGGGGCGTTAGGGGGGGTCTGACCCCCAGTATTTGTCACCAGACTGCAAGGCACGCATGCCAAGTTTGGCGTCAATTGCTCCAGGCATTCCAGGAGAGCATGGTAGACGGGGTTTTTTTTTTGCACCCCTTCTTGCCCCCCCACGCTGAGGGGGGGGCCGAACCCGGAGTCAAACGGCGTCGGGAGCATCGCCGCTTGTCTCGGTGACCCCGGAAACAACGGATTCAACACCGATGTCGGCTGTTTTCAATCATTTTTACATTGCACCCCCTGCGCACCCCCACCCCCAGAGGTCCTAGGGGGGTCTGACCCCCGCAGTGTTTGTCGCCAGGCCGCAAGGTGTATGCATGCCAAGTTTGGTGTCAATCGCTCCAGGCGTTGTGGAGCCTATGCGGAACATACGTACACACAAACGTACACACATACGTACACACGAACACACCCACGTTCTCTTTTATATGTAATAGATAAATTTAAAATATTTCTTTATTTTACATAAATTTTTTAACTTATACTTATTGTAAATTTTTAATTGATTTGATTGTATGGGGGTGGGGTTTAAAATTTTTCCTGCTTGATATTATTCCTGGCCGTGCCATCACTTCCAGGTTAATGGCATCACTTCTGGTGGGTCCTGCCAGATTGTCACCCTAAAAAGTGGGTCCTTGTGCTAAAATGTTTGAGAATAAGAACGTAAGAAGAGCCCCACTGGATCAGGCCAAAGGCCCACCTAGTCCAGCTTCCTGTATCACACAGTGGCCCACCAGGTGCCTCAGGAAGCACACGAGACAACAAGATGCCTGCATCCTGTTGCCACTCCCTTGCACCTGGCCTTCTGACGTAGCCTACTTCTAATGTAAGGAGGTAGAACCACCCATCATGGCCTATAGCCCACGATGGACTTTTTCTCCAGAAATCTGTCCAATCGTCTTTTAAAGGTACCCAGGCCAGATACCATCACGACCTCCTGTGGCAAGGAGTTCCACAGATTAATTACACACTGAGTAAAAAAGTATTTCCTTTTATCTGTTCTAACTCTCCCAAAACGACTGTCATACGCCATATGACAGAATGACTGTCATAAGGTATGAAAAGGTAAAGGTTTCCCCACAACCGAATGGTCTAGTCTTGACCGACTCTAGGGAATTCATTCTTACTTGGAGCAATATCAGGTGACAGATTTTGACGGCTCAATGTACAGGAGTCAACAATGCTCCATGTGAGTGCAGGTGACATGATGGCAGCAACAAGGTCAGACTCTGCTATCTGTGGGGTCTCATTCCAGAACCCTCCTCCCCCCGCCCGCCCCCCCCCGGATTCTCGTGAATACCAGAGTCCACATTTAAATAAATACCTTTAAAACAAAAAAGAAGCTTGATAATCAGGGCTGCTGCCATTTTGTGTTGCAACTGGGCCAATTCGAAGCCTCCGTGCTATTTTTAGAGCTGCAAGACCGTTACATTCACCTCACCGATTGGCTGGACGCAGCACAGCATCTACACTGATGCATTCTGGGGCAAACTTGGGAGGCAGGTCTTTCGGCAAAAAGAACAGCTGCAGAAGCCTGGGAACAGCCCGGTTTGGGCATGAAAAACAGCAGGACCTCTGACCCTTTTTGGCGTTAATGGCATTTAAATGAGGACTCTCGGAACCGCTGGCATCCGTGGCAAGTCAAATCTGCGCACAGGGCTCCAAAGGGACCCTATCTGCATAGTTGCAATGAAGTCTTCCCAATACTGTATATCTATTCTTTACCCATACAACCTAAAAAAAACCCTGACATTTTATGGATTAAAAAGTGATGTGACTAACATGTCTTCTAGTTCAGCTCCCAAATCAGCATGTTATTACTCCATGACCACACACTGTGGCAGTGTGTGTGTGTGTGTGTGCGTGCGTGCGTGCGTGCGTGCGTGTGTGTTTTCAAGCACATTGAATTGACAGGCGTATTGACTGACATAGACAGCAAGTGTAGGTTATCTTCCCTCTACACTTGAGCAATTTCAGTATGTCACACCAGTCTGTCATTTCAGAAAGCAAGAACATAAACAGACCTGCAATTCTGGTGTAGCAGAATTATCTTGTTCTAGTGGACACTGAGTATTCAGTTTGAGTAAATACCCAAGACAAGTTTTAAACCAATGCTTCTCTGGCAAATGGCAAACAAAATGTTGTAAAAAGAAATCTTAAAATAATACATCTGTTATTCCAATAGTTGTGTCCTATCGTCAAGGTGCCAACAGATTCTGTGAAAGACCAGAGGGTTCGCCATTTTCTGGCAAATGGTCCCAGCATTTAGCGTATACACTATATTTTTACCCAAGTCCATTAAATCCCACCAATACACTTACCATTCAAACCTACTAAAACTAAAACTTGAGAAATAATGTGGAAAATCCTATGGCTTTCCAGCAGAAACTAACAGCCCAGTCCTAACCCCAGCCAGTGCCCCACAATTCAGTGGCACAAGAACTGCCCCCTCTGTATCCTGGGGGGGGGGGCAGGGAAGCATCCGGAGATCTCCTTAGGGTAAGGGAACATCTGTGTTCCCTTACCTGTTACACTGTGCAGAGCCTGGGAGTACCTACGGGTCTACTCGGAGCTATTTAACTCTATGGCGATTAAGCTGGTACAGAATCCAGGAGACCCCCGTCAGCTCCTGAAGCCCAGGAAGGGGACAGGATTCAGTGGCGGCTGAAGCTGCCATCCCTGCTACCCTCCTGGGCCTGAGCCACCCCAAGCCACCCTGCCCCCACCCTGGAATGCCTCTCCGCCCCTTGGCGGCCAACTGACCCCCACGGGCTCCTGAGTGGCGCATCTGAGTGGCGCAACGGGCACTGGTGCCCCTGCCAGCGCTGCTCCTCCTCCAGCCACAGCAACGTGCCTCACGCCATGTCCGTGACGGTCGCTGCCAGGGCGGCCCGCCTGCTGGACTGGGCTGCCCTCCACGCCAAACTGAAACTTAAGCCGAGCTCACTTGCAAGGTGGCTTGTTCCAAAGCTTTACAAGAAAACATATTTTTTGACTGTATACAGAGATTACAGAGAGTTACTTTGAAACAGTTTGTTAGTGGTCTAGAACGCAGGCGTCAAACTCATTTCACACAGTGAGCCAAGCAGAATTCATGGCGCCTGCGAGGACCAGAAGTTCCATTATTGGCAGATTATCTGGCAGACGATGGCCAGAAATCAGCACTTTGATCGCACGTTGGAGCTAGTTTGTTGCAAATGACATAAAAGCAAATGTGCAGATATTGGTCCTATTTTCAAGATAAGGAGGAGCCCGCGGCATCACCTTGCAGAACAGGGGCTCCATGAGCAGCACTGGGTGACGGCTGAGCTCTCCCAATGCCTCCTCACCCTCACCCTCATCACGCCCCTCTCTCGCCCTGCCAGGCTGCCCCTTCACAGCATTCCTCAGAGGTCTTCTGAGGCCTCTTTCTGGGAGGGAACCCCAGAGCCTCCCAGTGGCAATGCTGGGAGAGCCCAATCATCCCTGCGATCAGCCGCTGCGATCTGCTTTGCCAGGCATGTCGGGAGACGTTCTGTACGTCAAGCCAATCTGACACGAAAGCCCTGGACTCCCGGGGGGGGGGGGGGGGACGACTCCCCACGAATGAGGAAGCTAGTCAGAAAGAAGTGGAAAGGGAAAGCAAAAAGTGCCCCATCACTCCACAGTGCAGGGAGGCTGCTTAAAACAAGAGTAGTAGAGGCCCAGCGGAAATGTGTACCGCAAAGAAATAAGGGCTCAGCCAAGTCCAAGAGGATGCCTGCATGGCTAACAAGCAAAGTCAGAGAGGCTATAAAAGGCAGGAACCTTCCTTCCATAAATGGAAACCTTGCCCTAGTTATGAGAAGAAAAAGGAACACAAACTCCGGCAAAAGAAATGCAGGAAGGTGATAAGGGAGGCCAAGAAAGATTTTGAGGAATGTATGGCTAGGAACATAAACGTAAGAACACAAGAAAAGCCTTGCTGGACCTGGCAAAGGTCCAGCTTCCTGTATTTCATAGTGGCCCACCAGGTGCTTCAGGGAAGACACACGACAATGAAGGGGAACAATAAAAGCTTCTTCAAATGTGTCAGAATCAGGAATCCTGCCAGACAAGTGGTCGGCCTGCTGGATGGTGAGGGAGGGGAAGGGGAAAGAAAAGGGAACTTGGAGATTGCAGAGAAATTTAACGAGTTCTTTGCATCTGTCTTCAGAGCAGAAGACCTCAGGCAAATTCCTCTACCCGAAGAGACCCTGCTGAGTAAGGAATTAAGGGCGCAATCCTATACTGTGCGGGAATAGCGAGGCCGATGCAGGACAGGACAGGCTGGGGAGGCTCCCCCATGTGCCCCTTGGAACAGAGGAGCCGAGGAGACTGCACAGTCCGAATCCTCGGCCGACGAAGGGAGGTGCTGCGCGGGCACAGCGGGACTGGCACTGCTTGCTTTAGTGCCGACATGGGGGGTGCCGCTTCTAGGACTGCACTGCCCACCTGATAGACATTAAAAGAGAAGATACTTCAGACCTGGCTGACAAAGTCACCAGGCCCAGATGGCAGCCACCCAACGGAGCTGAAAAATGAAGTTGCTGACCTCTTAAATATAATTCGCAACTTGTCCCTTCAAACAGCCATGGTGCCAGAGGATTGGAGGATAGCCAATGTCACACCAGTGTTCAAAAAAGGAAGTGGGGGGGACCAGGAAACTACAGGCCCATCAACCTAACATCCATTCGAGATAACCTGGTGGAAAGCCTCATCAAAGATAAAATCTTACAACACATAGAAGAACAGGCCTTGCTGAAAGAGAGTCAGCATGGCTTCTGTAAAGATAAGTCTTGCCTCACAAACTTTCTAGAGTTAAACAGGCATGTGGATGCGAGCGAGCCTGTGGAGGCCCACTGGCCTCGCCACTCCAGCGCAATTTAAGATTGCGCTCTAAACTTTTCTGGGTGGTGAGAGCTTGAAAGGATTGTGAAGAGCTCCAGGAGGATTTCTCCAAACTGGGAGGATGGGCACAAAATGGCAAATGCATTTCAATTTAAGTAAGTGTATAGTAATGCCTATTGGGGCAAATAATCAAAAATTCACATACAGGCTAATGGGTTCTGAGCTGTCTGTGACAGACCAGGAGAGAGATCTTGGGGTGCTGGTGGACAGCTCGATGAAAATGTCGACCCAGTGTGCAGCGGCAGTGAAGAAGGCAAATTCCATGCTAAGGATAATGAGAAAAGGGATTGAGAATAAAGCAGCCAATGTTGCATTGCCATTCTACAAATGGCAATGCTGCCTTACCATTATCTGGAATATTACGTACAGCTCTGGTCACCACATCTCAAAAAGGATATAGTGGAACTAGAAAAGGTGCAGAAGAGAGCGACCAAAATGAGTCATGGGCTGAGGCATCTCCCTTATGAGGAAAGGTCACAGTGTTTGGGGCTTCAGTCTACAAAAAAGGTGCTTGAGGTGGGATGTGATTGAGACATATAAAACTATGCAGACTGGATAGGGAAAAGCTCTTTTCTCTCTCACACAACCCCAGAACCAGGGGACATCCACTAAAACTGAGTGTCAGGAGTTAGAACAAATACTACTTCAAACCTCAACAACTCAGTACCTCTACGATACTGGCTGCCTAGTAGATTTGCAGCTAGTGTTTTCGAACCCCAAGATTTCATAGACATTAGCCCAGCAAGATTGAAAAGCTGCCTCTGATGTGCAATTAATCTACTTGGTCCAGGTGGGTGATAGGTGAAAAGAACACAGTACACACTGCTAAAGAGTGCCTTGGTAATCAAAAAAGAGCTGATGAACGGTTTGCCATCGTCAGCGCCAAATTTTGCTGCACTGTGCCAGAAATAAATCCCATTCATTAGCTTGTCTGCCAGCCTCCAGTTACTACCATCTGCATAAGGAAGTCTGTGGCCCCCTTGGCAAAAAATCAAGGAAATTGGTAGTGTAAGTGCATCCCTAGGACTAAAGGCCAATAGAAAAGAGCGAGATGCCAAATGTCCAATATCCATCCAGATCCAGGAATGGACAAGTAGGAAGAGGGAGATCTGCTGGCTGAATAGACAAAAACTGGGCAGGCAAACTCTAGAAAGCAGAAATCCACCAGACGGGGGAAGGTTTCACGCAGACGCTTCTGTGCCAGCAGCATTTTCAGCCATCCGACTTTATCCTGTTGGGCTTAGCGAAGATTATTTCATCCAGGCATTTCTTTGGTTTTGTTGAATGAATTACGCTGGCATACGCTTATCAATTCTCCTGTGAAGGTTAAGTGGATTTTCACAGTACAGGTTCACTAACCAGATTTCAATGGTCAGTTTTTGTTTCAGATTTGAGAATCGGAAAGAAATGCAGTTTTACAGCAACGGAGGTGGTCATTTCTTCTCAAAGGTTTGTCGAAATAGTTTGACAAATAGATCTCACATCTCCTTTAGGCTGAGTATTATAATTTTGCCCACTCCAGAAGCTTATATTCGTCCACGTATCTATGGGAGACTCTGGGTCCAATCCGGGGCCCTTCAGCGCAGGCAGCAGGAGCGCACGTACCACTCGTGCTGGCGTAGCACAAGGCGCCGTACAGCGCCCCCAACACCACTGGGGCAGCACACGGAGGCATCGGCACCTGGAGGGAGGTCCGCTGGCGGGCGAGGGGCAAATCTGCTGCTCACCGGCAATGAGGCCTCTGGAGGCCAAAACTCCCCTGTGGGATTCAGAGGCTGCTGCACTGGCCCCGCTGCATCGGCACCCAGGGATTTGCGGCGGAGGGGCTGCTGACGTGTCCGGCTCGGCTCTTTCAGTAAAGTGCCCATTAAACCAGGACAACCACGTCTCTGTTTCCAAATACTCTCCCACTAAGTGTCAGCAGGCATCAGCAAACCACCTAAAATCCGGTGTCTGTTTTTAATCACCCTGCTTTGACTCTTCAGCGGTTTCTGCATGTTTCCAGCCATTTCTCAAGGCTACCCTGTGCACACCGTGCTCTGAAGATGCGCCACGGGACGTCCCTCAGCTCAGCCGGCTTTTTGGAAGAAAGGACCTGACTTTTGAAGTTGTGCTTCATCGAGGGAGCCCCAGGCAAAGCCGTTTGATGAACAGAGTCAGGGGAGTAACACTGCTCAGACCTTCAGGAAAAAAGGGGGAGCTAACAAGACACACTGCTAGTCTCGTGAAATCCTCCCTTTCAAAGAGATCTCCCTTGGTAAAAACCTCCTCTTCACATTACTGATTCCATATGAACATGGAGACTCGAAGCCATTGGCCTGCTGAATCAATATCCCACCTAAACGAAGTCTGAGAATTAAAGTCTGGGAAGAACAGAGAGGAAGGCAGTTCTTGAAAAGGAAAAAAAAATCAGATGGGAAAAGGGACCAAACAAACTCCATTTTGTTAGCGCATATTACCCATCAGCTCTGTTTTACCAGGATTCTCCCTAACTGTCTCCACCAAAGATGTGAAAATTTATTTCTAACATAAAATCCAATCACATCCTGATGTGTAACTTCTTGCTTACACTACAGCACTGTCGCAGAAGTCCCCTCTCACATACCTCAAAGATACTTCTTCCTGCCACACAGTTCTAATCAATAAAAAACAACAGCAGGTAACAGATTAGTTCTCCTTACTGAGATTGCCAAAAGGTGTAATTACCTGGTTTGGAATGTGAATTTGTCCAGCACCTAATAGCTCAGTTTGCTCAGAGCCGAGTGGCAGCCTCCCCAAAGGGTCCTCTCCGGCCTGAGGCTCAGATTGAAATCCTGTGAGATTCTGTTCTGCTTTGCAGGCCCACACGCAGCAGGAGCTTCCTGAACTGGTTTCAGTGCGAAGCCCTTGCTCCCACTGAAGTTCTCCCCGATGGTTGGAAGCCATCCAAACAAGCAGCCTTTTATCTGGCAACAGCTTTTTTATTTGGGTAACTTATTTCCATTTGTTTGGGGCAAATGTTTTTATGTGGCTCTCATGATCTGTCCAGATCTTAAACTCTCTCTTGTTTGGGGTGGTGGTTGCATTTCCAAAAGCTTCCCCACCACGGCTCATTCTGGGAACTGCAGCTCCAAGGGGGCAACCTAAGGGCACAAAGGGCACCACAGAGGCTGGGAGAGCTCTCGGAGGACTCTCGGCACTGGCCTTTGCAGAAGGTTGGCCCAGAAAGCTCACTGCAGGGGCACTTCCCAAGGGCCAGGCGAGACAGCCATATGGGCGAAAAATGGGAGAGGACTCTCATTCGTGAGGAGGTTCACTAAGGACGAAGAAGGACCTGCGGCAGGAAAGGAATTGGCATCCTCAGTTCAGAACCTCAAAAGGGCTACGGATGGTATTATTACACAGACAGAAGACGTGCTGGCGAGGGAGGTCGTCTGGAGGAAGGGACAAATTTGTCCTCACCTGCCTCTGGCAGTAGAACTAGGCCTAATGGGTGCAAGCTGTGAGAGAGGAGATTCCAGTAGGACATAAGGAAGAATTTCTTGACGATAAGGATGGTATGACAGTGAGAGCGCAATCCTACCCAGCGCTGGAGCGGCAAGGCCGGCTGGCCAGCGCCATGTCCAACGCTGGGTCTGGGAGGCTGGAGCCTCCCCACAGCAAGGGAGCGTGCGCTCCCTTACCGTAGGGGAGTCCAGCCTCCCCTATGCGCTCCTCGGATCTGTGCCCGCTAAAGAGTGGGCACAGATCCGAGGAGACCGTGCGGCCCGAACTGGGGCCGCGCAGCCTCTAGAACGGGCCTAGGATTCGGCCTTACAGCCCGCCCATGTCCTGCCCTCGTCCCGCCCACATAGCCCCTCCTCCCACCAATCCCCAGGGCGCTTCCCGTGCGCCAACCGGCTTCGGCCGACTAGCCCTGCGGCCTTAGTCCCGACGCGGGGCACACCGTTGTGCCGGCACCGCGTGGGAGGCAGGATTGCCACTGGAAGGAGTAGTGGCTTCTCCCTCACTGGAGACCTTCAAGCAGAGGCTCGACAGGCACCTGCTGCAGCTGCTCTAGGAGGATTTCCTGCAACAGGCGGGGGTTGGACTAGATGACCTTGTAGGTCCCTTCCAACTCCTATGATTCTCTGATTCACAGTGACCCCAAGGTAGTCATAGGCTCGAATTTAGAATGCAGTTTCCTCACCAGTACAAATGGACACAAAGGCATGACCTGAAACGTACTTCCCTGGAGCACTGCATTGGAGCAAATGACACCCCTGCTAACTGGGCAAGAGGCACGTTTTCAAGCGGTGCTCCTCTCATAGCAGGGGGAGAGCAACTGTCCCTCTTCACCCCTGCGCAGTGTCTTTTCTAGTGGCTGTTGCTGGCGGTCTGCCTTTTTTTTTTTTAGATTGTGAGCCCTTTGGGACAGGGAGCCATTTAACTTTATTATTAATATTTGCCTGTAAACCGCTTTGTGAACTTTGTGTTGAAAAGCGGTATATAAGTACCTGTTGTTTGACTGACTGACTGACTGACTGACTGACTGACTGATTGATTGATTGATATGCACCAAGTGTCCTGAGCTTTTGCAGGATACATGTAAATTCATGCTTATAGAGAGCTGCATTGTTAACACACCAAACTAACACTAATATTCTTGTATTATTTTTACCTAAGCACTTAAACACTGCATAATTCAAGTCTGAAGAGGCATTCTTCCAAAACTCCAAAGCCCTTTTGACTACACGTTTTAGCATTCTAGTGGTACCATTATAACACAATTTAAATTATAGAAATGCAATACAGTAGTCCCTTGGCATCCGTGGTGTTTAGTTCCGCCTTGTCTCAAAGACACCTATATTTGTGGAGTATTTTAAAATGCGTTTCAAAAATAAAAATCCATAAGCGAATAGCCTTCCCTACCTACACACCACAAAATAGCACCATTTGCAGAGCTGCAGAATAGTCTCCTGCACTTCTGGAAGCTACAGGCATGCCCGGTTTCCGCTGGGGTTCCGTTCTGGACCCCACTGTGAACACCTAAAACTGTGGATATTGGGGATGCCTTTTTAAAGATAGGGGGACATAAGTGGTTGTGCAGCAACAAGATAAAAAAGAGATTTGTTCAACGTTCCCGTCTTTTTAATAAGGGTCCCGCAGTATCCACGGCATCTGTGCATAACTGAAACTGTTGATACTGACTCAATGGATACAGGGATACGCCCAGTGGTGTCATTCAAATGATTTAGGAACAGGAACTCACTTTTGATTGGCACTTGTTGGGAACCCGGAACCAGCCACGGAGCCCCTTAGGATCCGGAACGCCCATTCTGGTCCGTTCCCCCTGAATGACATCACTGGGTATGCCTGTAATTCTGAGTCACATGACCCCCTCCCTTGGCCCCCGCTCACCCCAGAAGGCTTTGCAGCTTACAGGAGCACAGAGGAATGCCCGGCTGACCTGCAGAGGGCATGATTTTGTGATGTGAAGGTAGGGAAGGCTAGTTTCTTACTCATTTTTAAAAGGGGACCCCCATATCCACAGAGAAGGCAGGTCCACTGTTATTTTTGTGTGTGGGTGGGGGGGCGATTGATCTAGGCGATTGATCAGATACCTAAACATTTCTGTGCAGCCACTAATAGAGAAGGGAAAAATAAGAATGGAATCCATGCGCTGGGCTGTATGTTGTTTTCCTAAG
This sequence comes from Lerista edwardsae, assembly GCA_029204185.1. NCBI lineage: Eukaryota > Metazoa > Chordata > Lepidosauria > Squamata > Scincidae > Lerista > Lerista edwardsae. The sequence goes on along the minus strand of JAJKFI010034963.1, from coordinate 4,755 downwards.
ATAGGATGGAAGCAGGGGGCTGGCATGAATGCGATTAAAATTCTTCCCACAGCCCTGATGCAATTCCCACCTCTTTCCCCCGCCTAGTTATGGTTGTTTTTAAGAAAAGGAAGTTGTGGAATCTCCCACAATTCATCCAGATTAGTACTCACATGACAAATTGTTCCCCTGTTTATGCCCTTTCAGTTGCAGTAATGCTCATTACATTAAACCTCAGTGGTTTATACAATCAAATTTTCAGTTAGAATCCAAGAATGTATAGACACTGCAGAGTGAGGAATAAGGTTCAGAATTATTTTATTATTTTATTATTATAATTATTATTTTTAATAATAATTAAAAATTATTATTTTTCATTAGGTAAACACCAAAATGCTGCTGCCTATTTATTCATCCATCAAAGGATTCTGTTTTCTGAGGGAGGGAAGTCAACAAATTGAACTACTGCCAGGCTCCTAAACTCCAAGCAGAATTCCGTTGTGCTGGTTAAAGGAGCGCATTGTTTGAAAGGGAGAAGCCCTATTTCTGTAGCCACGCAAGCAGTCTCTTAAGTATTACTGAGAAAATAAACAAGACAACCCCACTCGTGTTCCACAATGCTCACGTCTGCATCGATACGCGGGATGCAGCAGCAGCTGACATTTTTCTGAAGATGGCTTTTTACGAGGCTCATTTCATAAACTTCATCTAGAGACTGTTTAGGTACCGTTCAATGATTTCTTTTTTTAATGAGAAAAGTGACTTTATTACACTCTTACTCAATTTCTCAAGTTTACCATCTTCAGATAACAAACAAAAAACGTGGTGATAAAATGAAATTCATTCAACAGCAGGGGCATAAAATGCTTTCAGGAGTAATTTGTAGGAAACTGAAGCAGCCAACTTATAGAAAACGTCTGTCAACTGACCAACCGTCAGAAGCCAAAGACCAGAGGCCAAAACCATCTAATCCAACTCGCCAGCACAGGCCAAAGGCAGCACACAATGCGGCCTGCTCTGTGGGGGGAAGTCACCGGGGGGGGGGCCCCCGAGGGAAGGCAGGGCTCTCCAAACGCATGGAAGGAAGGCCTCTTCATAGGTCTGAGAAGGTGCTTGAGGGACAGAAAAAAATTAATTTAACATTTAAATAAATGCATGAGACGGAGCTTGGAAAATGAATAAATTTTTGCACTTTTTGGATCCAGAGAGGAAAGTGCCAGGGAGGGGTCTAGTCAGCCCCCTTACAACCATCAGGGCCAGCTGCCCACAGCCCCACTCCCCCACAGAGCCACTGGAGAGGAGGGGGTGGGGGAAGGACGCGCCGAAGGAAACAGACTCCAGACGCACTCAAATGGTTCTCTACTCCCCTCCCCCAGCCCCGACTGGCCAGAAAAAAGGCGAATGACCCGAGGCCCTCCAAGGTGGCTCCGGCTTCTTCCCAGCAGGCTGCAAGTCTTGGCAAGCCTCCTTCGCCTTCCTATACTAGGGCCAGCGCCTGCCCCGTGTTGCTCCTGTAGAGCTCTGAAGGCCTCGCTGGGCTCAGCTGCGGTGTCTCAGGGGCTGGACGGTCCAGCCAGCCCGTGTCCCTCTGCAGGCCAGTCGGGGAGTCCCCTGAGCCACCGACAGGAGACCCAGGAGGGAAGGGCAGGTGTACGCCTATACGATGGGGCTGCCTTGTGGATGCATCAAAGCTGGGCAGAGTTTGGCCCAAGTTGTGTGTGTTTAAAAACAAATATTTGCATCCAGGCGCCTGCCCGGATGCCCCAACAGGGCCACATAGTACAACACAGGGAGCAACGTCTTACCTTTGTGATGGTTTGCCCCGGATGCTATTCTCCCCCACAGTGTTACAGCAAATATTATTATTAGCAGCTTTCCTTTTGTGGCTTTCTGCAAGTACCTTTTATTCATCCTAGGGGAAAAAATACACAAAAATGAAAAATATTCAAGAGGTGCTTCATTATTTTTTCCTTAGCTTTATAAATGCAGCTCTGCAATACCTGGAAGACACACCTGCACTGGCCACACAGGAAGAGCAGCACAAGGTCGGCCGACTTGCCCAAACAGGGAATCTGATTTCAGTTGCTCAGGCTGGTCTTGGCCCAAACTTATTCCGACTGTGGTTGGGGACTCACCTGGTGGGCCTTGACCCAATTTCTCGTGGGTCTTACAGAGCCTCCAACAAAAACAGGATGATGGAAAGATCAGATAACTAATTGCCTCAAGCCCTGGGGCTATTCAGCTGTTAACTATCCTGCAAAGAGCTGAGCTCCTGCAGTTTGCAAGATAGCTGCTAATTTATGAACTAAAGCTTCTGTGCCCACAATTGTGAAAGAAAGAAAGAAAGAAATTTATTTTGGGGATCTCAAGGCCAAGTTTAAAAAACTAAAAGGTTTCCTACATTTTGCCCCTATGACAACTCAAGGGAGTGGTCTAACTACCCTATACCAGAAAATTCAGAACATTGAGGCAATAGAGTGGGTTTCTATGTTCTGAGTTTTTAAACCATTCTCTTGAGAAAGCCTCACATGGTTGGGGTGAAACGTCAGGAAACCTTTTAGTATTTTTTAATGTGGTGTGGGAACCCAACAATAAATTTCTCTTTTTATAGCTGCTAATTGTCTAGCAAACAGCTGAGCTCTTGCAGTTTGCAAGCTTGTATAAATATAGGGAGTTAAATGTTTGCGTGTCTTTCTGTCAAGTCTGTTAATGGCAAGTAACGGGGGGGAGGGGAGGTGACGACTGGATCACATAACTAAGCCCCTCCAGGCTATTCATTAGGGCCGCCTCACTATGAGAAATGGATCGAGTTTATTGCAAATAAATTATTACTTGTAAATGTTATTTCTTTCTAGATCACCTCTTAAAAGTCTTGTTAAGCTCATAAAGTGAATCCCAACAGAATGTCATTGTAAAATTGAGTTCCAGCGCTAAACCGTATGAGAAGGACCTGTTATAGCCCATTAAGAAAATGCTTGCACGCTGGCTCATATTGTGCTAAGCTGGGTCAACAGCAGAGTTGGGCCTGAGACACTAAGGTCGAGTCCAAGTCAAGTCACGAGTCACACCACACACAAACACCGACTCAATTCATCCACAAGTCACAGTGCGCACCTGTGGCACTATGGAAGTTAATGACTCTTGACTTGGACTCCCGTCTTTTAAAGGGCTGCGTTTTGCTCTGGGGTGCCTCTTTGAAGGTGTCTGAAACTTCAGAGGGTACCTGCAAGGCCAGCAGAGCCCCGCTAGTGTGCAGGCACCTTCAAAGAGTGACCCCTGAGCAGTTGTGCAGCCCTTGAAATTGGCGGGCAGACGCTTCTGATGGCAACTGCCTGCCAGTTTAAAGGGGCACCTGCTGCTGGGGTCCCTCTGGAGGTGCCTCCAACCTCAGGGGGGTGCTGCTGGCCTTGTAGAGACCCGCTGAGACTGCAGGCCTCTTCAGAGAGGTACCCCCAAGGAGCAGCATCAGAAGCATCTCCCCGCCTGTTTAAAGGGGCATGTGCGGATTGTGTGTGCCACACGGAAGCACATGAACCCAGAATCGAGTCAGTGGCCCGAAAATCGAGACTTTGACACGTGAGACTTGAGTCTGTCAGGAGTCAGCAAAAAACATGAAAACCCGAGTCTGATACTTCAGTCTCGAGTCCTTTTTCCCATCTCTGTTAACAGTTGCTAAAGAGCAAAGGAAAGAACTCTTTGACATTCTGAAAGAACCAGCCCATGCAATGCACTGGACGTTTCATGCACAAACGTGAAGAGAACCCTCGTATCTGGAAAACGTACGTTTTTCCAGGTACCATTTTTTTAAAACAAAAACAACAACCACCAGCAACACCATCTGTATTGGGATAAACTAACAATACCAGTAAATGCAACAATAAGGACATAGTTAAAGCATAGCTGAAATACATAAGTCATGTCAGACAGGCCTGTCAGTCTACTTATTTTCCACCACCATCTGAAAGTTGGCAACCCCCCCCCCATCATTCCCACTGGACAATCATTAAGTAAATATTTACATTTCTAGAGATCAAGGATACCGTCTTATTTGCTAGAACAGGCTCAACGTACTGGCTTATCAGCTTGGTTTGGGCAGTACAAGAGGATATGGGTGAGGGTCTCGATCAAGGTTGAGTTGCACAAGCAGTGTCAGTCTGGATCTAACACTATCTCCCAGAGGTGACTTCAGATGGAGTAATGTTGAACCTGGTTAAAGTGATGGTACAGCTCTCCTTAGGGTTGGTTAAAAAAAAAAAGCAGGTAAGAAGTTGTCTGCCTATAATGGAGCAGGATGCAAAGATTTAAAGAGGAACATATCCTATCCAAACCAGGATTCTGTAAATATGCTGTGATTTCACCTTTGCATTGATCAGCTTAAGGGCCGCTGGGATGAAACAATGACCTTGCTCATAAAAGAAATGGGGGATGAATTGGCTGATAACCTAGCTAGGTTGAATGCTAATTTCTAGTGAACGCTCCAGTTTGAAAACATACCATTTGAAAACTACTGTTGCACCAGAGATTATATGACACAAGGGAAAAGGATGTATTCACCAGCAAAATAAAAATAGAAAAAATATGGAAATAAAACCCAAACAATATACCATCATGGCAAAAACTGAGGATAACAGGGTAGCAAATAGTTCATTATCCCATGGTTTTCAAACATCCATCAAGATCAGTCTTTCAGAAGGTTAAAAATAATGTTAACAAATTGCCTAGGGAAGGAAAAAAAAAAACCCTATTTTTACAAGTTACCAGAAAGGAAATTAAACT